>JACFYI010001782.1:652395-664268 GCA_014898755.1 Handroanthus guayacan
AATTTTACTACTAATTTGATAATTTAGACTAATTATATTTCTTATGGCAGATTTCATAATTCAAATTATTAATTTGATAACTAATTCACTATTTAGTTTAGATGAATTTATTTAATAACTAATTCGATAATAACCAATTAAATAATTTGTTTGATAATGTAAATGAACCAAATTGATTCTTTAAACTATTTATTATCATAAATATTATTATTTCAATCAATAAATTGGTTAATTAGATAGTCAAATTAATTATATTTAATTAACTAATTAATTTTACTTAGTTAAGTTCTACTTTCAATCAACTAATTTAAATCAAATTATAAACTAATAACAGATCTACTATGATTTTAAATAAAAAATTTAATCAAATTATAAATTTAATTTAGTTTTAAGAGTGAAATTAAAAATTTGATGAACTTTGATAATAGAGCACGAATGCTTTTCCCTTCTTTAATGCTTTCACATAAATTATAAATTTGATTTATTTATTTATTTTTTAATGGACAATTATGTCTTTTTACTCATTAACCCTACAGATCTGCAACCTTGATTATAAATTCGGCCCCTAACATGTGATCCATTATCCAGAAGTTAATAAAATTAAAAGCTGGGCCACTTATTAATCATGGGCTTTAAACATTTCAACCAAACACTTACTTAGCATGGATTATAGATCAATTCCAATCAATATTTCAAACCAAACGAGCTCTGATTTGACAATACTCTGTGTGTAGTTTTCATAATTGTCATCCCAATTACCAGTTCATATGCATGTTAACATTTTTGCTCCAGTAAGCTGCTTTTCAATAAAAGCAGTGCAACATTAATGTAAAAACATTATCCTTTGAATAAAATTCCCACAAATTGGAGGAAAAAAAATGCCAAATGAGATAATCAAAGCAGAATAAAAATTAAATAAAATTTACCTAACTTGGGCAATTGACCGTGGAATTATTATCTCCATTGTGTGCCTTGACGGTGTACATTTTTTTCCTATTTCCAACTGAAAAGGCTATCTTCACTTTTCAGTCATTGTCCAACAACCCTGAAGTAACTGTTATTCAATAACCTTACATAGACCACCTTTGGTCAATTTATATTTTGTCATGTAGTTTCTAATAATGTGATTTTACTGTTACCTTCTGAAAAGGCTATCTTCTTTTTCATTATTTGTCATGCATAATGTGATTTAACTGTTGACTTCTGAAAAGGCTCTCAACTAATTTTCAAAGAAGGCAAGCATCCATCTTTTCAAATTTTATCACGGATAGCTATTACATGAAATATTGAAGTGAAGTTTCTGAGAGAAGGTCCCATTTGCATGTTTCACGGTATAAAATATTTTTCTATATATATACATATACATTGATATATGTTTGCACATATATTGTGTACATCAATTATTCATATTTTGCTGTCCAGTTACAACTTCATATATTGAATCCACCAACTTTCCTTGTAGCATTATTTGCTGAAAATTATCTTGGTTATGGCTCCACGCGTTCCACACCCGCAAGCTTTCTTCTTAGGATGAAAACTTGACCTAATTAAAATATTAGGTGGGAAAAACAATGACTTGCTTCTGAAATTCTAAAATATGCAGGATGAAAACTTAATTGAAGCAATGCAAAATTTTACATAGAATGGATGCAATACCTCATGACGAAGTAATTAAAATATGATGGAATCAGAGAAAAATAATTGGACATTGTAAAATGCAAGTGTAATTTATTTTAGCTTCTAAATTTAAACTAACGTATTCCAATGATAATTTTTAATTCAAGTTTGCAGCCACACTTTCAATTAGCTACTAAATTTAAACCAACTTATTTCAATAATAATATATAGATCAAGTTTGCAGCCACACTTTATTTAGCTACCTAATCTAAACTAACTTATTTCAATAATAACTTCGCATAATCAAGTTTGCATGCCATAGGGAATTCAAATCACATTTACAATGTTAATAATTTTTTTTTCCTGATTCCATCATATGATAATTACTTTGTCATGAGGATATAAACTAATTCTCGATAAATTTCTATTACATCTTAAGAAGCAAAAACTCTAGCAACTTGTAGAAAGGGAACCTAAAAAAATTACATAACGTTCAAATTGTCAACAAACTGGAATTTCCTGGGAAATCCATTGACACCAACCAAATCAACTAAATCCAATGCCTTTAAACATAAGAAAACAATACATATCCATCTGAAATAAATCAAAAAATAAACCCAGAAATTCAAATCCAAGAATAAAAATTGGAAATGTAGTCCAAGATCACAAACAGTCCAATACAATTAGATAAATTCACACAATTTATTAAAAAAAAATTCAGATAAATTCACACACGCACACACACACACAAAAGGAACCAACAAAAAATCTAACAAATTTGATCCACTATCCACCTATCAACGTTCAATCCACAACAATATCACACAAAAAGTAAGACAAGTGAACTGACTCCCCATCAAGAAAACCCAAAAACTCCCCAAAATCAAGAACCAAAAGGTATTCTTGGCACATTTTACGTAAAAAGGTAGTATTTGAACCCAAAAGAGCTGAATTGTTTCAGACCCGATAGAGGAATTCTGCACACACCAACACACAGAAAAGAAAAAAGGATAAGAGACAGAGAGAAATAGCGAGGGACAACCTTTGTACACGACTGTGTGAGTGCGTGTGTGGCAGTAGATTATGTAAGCTAAGAAAAAGGCAACAGAATTTTACCTTTACTGATCGTTGTAAGAAGGTAACAAGGGAGCAATTGGGTTTTCAAATCCACAGCCAATCGAACGAAATCTGCACACAATCCCGATAGGTGGTGAAGGTGCCAATCGCAGTTCCTATTCCTCAAGTATTTATTCCTTGGCTCCCATTCTCAACATTCCGCTGTCTCTTCTTCGAAATTTCTGATTCCCTTTGGTTTCTAGTTCTTTTGATTCCTTACGAGAAATAATTGAAGTGAACTTATAAAGGAAGGAGAGAGTTGTGGGTGCGAGAGTCGTGCGGTAGGGAAGATGAGAGCTTGTGAAAAGGGTTTGAAGGAAGGGTCGTCTGAAAAGGGGTTCTTCGGCCGTGAGAAGAAGAAAGAAGTGAAATAGAATTTAAAAAGAAGAATATAAACTCTTTCCTCCAACTTCCATGCCACTTAAGCCTCCAAGTAGGATATAAATAACTACCATCACACATTTTTTCCCTCTCATTGGCCGGAATTAAGCAAAAGAAAATCTAAATTTTTTTTAAAAATTCTCTCTCCCTCCAAAACCAATTTTCTCTTTATCTTCTCCATTAGATCTCCATTCTTAGTCTTAGATCTAATGATAAGCTTGAGAGAATTCAAAAGAGGAACTGTAGATTTAACATCAAAGTGTGAATCCACTACAAAGATTGAAGAACCAAAAGTTGGTTTTTTTTCTCGAAGCTCATAGCCTCACAGATTTTTGGGAGGATTTTTTCGATTTCTTGACAAATCAAGATTGATTGAAGATCTTCTTCAAGTTGTAGAGTGGATTATTGAATAATCAATCAAGGATTAAGGAGTTGATCAACTTGAAGTGAAGAGGAATCAGACTCAAGGAGATCCTCATGAACAAATTGGATTTAGCTTGGATCAAGGTAATGTCCTCACTTTCAAATCTAGATCTATGCTCATATGGTGATCTTTGAAGGTTTAGGCTATTAATTTATGGTTGATGAATGTAATATTATGTTTATTCTACTACAATTTTGATTGTTTATGCCTTACCTTCATCTTCAAGTGGTATCCGAGCCAAACATACGAGCTTGATTTAAATTTCGTTAAAACATTGATTCATGTGATGAATTGATGTTAGATTTGGTGATCTTGATCCAATTTAATGAATTGGAGGTCACCCAATGGTGCTTGTGGTTTGGATCTATGTGAATTATGTGATTATTGATGCTATAGATTGATCTAGCATGATTTGAATTCAATTTCATTGAATGTTGGAGTTGTTGGTGTTGATCTTGATGTTAGATATGGAATTAATTTAAAATTGTTTTAGAACTCTTAGGAGATCAATACATGTATTAGATTGGATCTAGTGTGATTTGGATAAAACAATTTCATAAATTAGAGCATGAAAAACATGTTGGGAACATGCGTTACTTCCTGGAATACTGAGTGCACTGACCTCTTGGGTTGATGCTTTTTCACACTTAATTTGATATTATTTTGGTACTCCTTGATTTTCTCTACCATGTGTTAGGAACCTATAGTTTAAATTTGGTGATTTTTAGAGTCAAGGAGAATTTTTTAAAAATCTTTGAATGAGCATTGCCGATCAAACCCGAGAACAAGTTACTCTGTGCATTGATCTCATAGAAATAAAATTATTTCATGCCCTAATTCATGTTGTTTTGGTGCTCCTTGATTTTTTGAGTCATCTACAATGAGTTGGAAACCTTTGGTTCAATTTTGGTGATTTTTGAAATTAAGGAGAATTTATTAGAAATTTTGGAATGGGGGCAGCCGGTCAGACCCGTGACTAATCTTGAATCTGTCACTTAAAATTCTAATGATGTTTTGATCCAATTTTTGATATAATTTGATCTCCTATAGTATTTTAAATCATCCCCAAAGTGTTGGTGAGTTTTAAAAACATTTAGGTGATTTAAAACTAAGTTTAATGCCACATTTAATTGATTATTTACATTGAACAATTTTCAGTGGCATATTATGAATCTTTAATTAATTATTGTATATTTAATTTTAAGCATTTATATGATGGATGTTTGATGTTGAATGAATGTATGAGATGATTATGAGCCTCATTAAAATGATTTTAATGAATTGATTTATTGATTGGGTTTGTAATTAAATGGGACTTGCATACCTCTTTTTCATCTTGTAATGAGAGTAGATTTAGGATGGTGATGTCTTTTTTCTCTTTTGATTGAATGCCATATATGCATGGTGTATCTTGTAATCTAGAATAAGAAAATGAAGGAGTTCAAGACATGGAGGCCATGTATGCATGGTGATGCATATGTAATAAATATGATCTATTCATTTAACTACTTACCTAAATCACTAAGTAATGTACGAATGGTTCTAAGTGCATTATTTGGTCAAGACTTATAATTATCCATCCTAAGAGTATGCTGGGTTGTTTTATTTACTTAGTTATAATTATTATCCTTGTGATGTATGGTAATACATGCTTAGGATAGATAACCTAAATAAGAGTAAATAAGACAATGATGCGGTCATGACAATTTTTCCAAAAATTCTCATTTAGAAAGTCTAAGTATTTTTCGCAAAAAAAATTGTATTAAGTTACAATAGACAAATTAAATTAGATTTAATGTTTCATACCTTCCACCAATAAGTAAGTGACATGAGCAATCAGGTGAAGACGTTGGCTACGTCTCATGGGACGTGCCCACTAGAAAGCTATTATCACTACTTCAAATATATGATGCTCTTTTAATTAGTTCAATTATAGCTTTGACTACGTCTCATGGAATGATGATAATTGAGTTAATTGTAAGAGACGGATTGGTGGGTCAAACTTAATATCAAATAATATAGATGGTTACATCTCGTGGGTCTATATGAAAT
The DNA here is from genome assembly GCA_014898755.1 of Handroanthus guayacan. Classification (NCBI taxonomy): domain Eukaryota; kingdom Viridiplantae; phylum Streptophyta; class Magnoliopsida; order Lamiales; family Bignoniaceae; genus Handroanthus; species Handroanthus guayacan. The sequence continues at coordinate 657,986 of JACFYI010001782.1, forward strand.
ATAAGGCAAAATAATTTTAGGGGTTGCATGGTTAATGCAATTGGTAAAGTTAGTTACTTACCTAAGGAATCATTTGTAGATGGCTACGTCTCGTGAGTTTGTAAATAATTTTTAAGGGCCTTAAAACCCACTAGAAAATATGATTTTTCGAATTTTATGAAAAGGCATAAAATTTGAAGAAAATAGTAGGAGGTAACTCATGATATAAGACCATATCATGTTTAATAATATTGCACAAATAAATGCTTATATTCTCTTATTTGCTTTTATAAATTTTTGAAATCAACAAATTCAAATGGCTAAAAATTCGCTCTCTATTATTTTGGAAGCTAATAAACTCACTAGTCACAACTACAATAATTGGCTTAGAAACTTGAAAATAGTACTTGATTTCGAAGCGAGAACTTATGTTTTGACTCAAAGTCCCTCCAATACCATCCCCAATGATGCAAAAGAAGATATGTGAGAATCCATCAATCGTTGGTGGAAAGATAATCTTCAAACCTGATGTCTAATATTGACATTAATGTCAAGTGAGCTTCAAAAGTCTCATGAGCACATGAAGCATGCTAGTAAGATACACATGCACTTGGAGGAGTTGTACTCGATGCAAACACGTTATGAACGCTTTAACACCTCTAAGGAATTGTTTAGGACACGTATGGTTGAAGGATCAAGTGTTCACAAGTATGTTTAAAAATGATTTCAACATGAGTAAAGCTCAAAAAACTTGATGTTGTTATGGATAATGATCTATATATAGACTTGATCCTTCAATCATTGTCAAATTCATTTGATGAATTCGTCATGAATTTCAACATGAGTAAACTCGATGTGAAGATTAATGAGCTTGTTATGCTTATCACAACCGAGTCTACTATGAAGAAAAATAAGACGGTATTGGTTGCTTCAACTTTCAAGGCCGAAAGGGCAAGGTTTCTGTTTCTTCCAAAGGAAAACAAGTTAAAAAATCATTGGATAGAATAAAAAAGAAAGTTAATACTAAAAGGACAAATACTTTTATTGTGAAGAGGTTGGGCATTGGAATATAAACTGTAAGAAGTATTTGGCTTTTTTAAAAAATGATATGTTCTTTGTTGAAGTCAATCTTTCGATTAACAGCAACACATAAGTATTTGATACCGCATGTGATTTTCACATTTGCAAGTTATTGCAGGGGGTGCAGAGGGCTAAAAGCGTAAGTGAAAGGGATGTGATCTTTAGGAGGAGAAACGGTACAAGAGTTTATGCTAAAGCCTCAATCCTAGTTATTTTAACTTGTAATAATCAAAAGTTAGAATTGAATAATTATCTTTTTGTATCATTTTTGTTAAAGAACATCATTTCAATCCCCATATTAGATGAATAAAATTATGAATTTTCTTGCAAGAATGAGAAGTGTTTTCTTTCTAAAGATAGTTCTTTAATTGCTACCGGTTCACTAACAAATGAGCTTTACACCCAAATTCTAACTTTACATTATTACAAATTCGACAAGAGAATAAAATAAAGTTAGATGACCATACCTAAGCATCCTTGTGGCATGCTAGACTTAGGCACATTTTTCATAATATGATAAGTAGGTTGGTTGCCTTAGGGTCGCTTTCTATAAGTGACATCAAACAATTATCGACTTGTGAATTTTGTTTAAAGGGAAAGATGACTATATCACCATTTATTGGACAACCGAAGCATGCCACCAAACCATTAGAACTTGTTCACACGAATGTAAGCGAGCCACTAAAAGTTAGTGCTCGAGGTGGTTACAATTACTTTATTACATTTATCGACGACTATACAAGTTTGGGCTGTGTGTTTTTTATGAAGAACAAGTCCGAAATTTTTGAAATATTCAAAGTATATAAGAATGAAGTAAAAGAACAACTCGAACTAACTATAAAAACTCTTTGACCTGATCGAGGAGGTGAATACTTAAGTGACGAGTTTTTTTGTTATCTAGAAGAGAATGTGATTATCTTACAGTGGACTCCTCCTGCTATGCCACAGTTGAATGGTGTGGCAGAACGTAAAAATCGTACCTTGTTAGACATGGTATGATCTATGATGAGTTTTACGAACCTTCCTATTTCATTTTGGGCTATGCCTTCAAAATGACGACGAATTTACTTAACATAGTGCCTTCAAAGTCGGTGCCCAAAATGCTACATGAGATGTGGTATAATAAAGTGCTCTTGTATTCTCATTTGAAGATATGGGGGTCTCTTGCTTATGTCAAAAGGCTAGTAGAAGATAAGTTGGATACTAAATCTACCTTATGCAAATTTGTGGGCTATCTCAGAAAGTTTATGGGTTATTACCTCTATAATCCTTCAAAACAAAAGGTGTTTGTTTCGAGAATGCCACATTTTTAGAGAAAGAGTTTTTGTTAGATAGAAAAGGCAAAATAGTGAAACTTGATGAAGTTCACAATTAAGAAGAAAACTCACAACCAATAAAAAGAAATGAACCTCAAAACACAAAACTTCCCGGAAGGTCTGACTGAATCAGGAGAGAGCCAAAAGATTCGGATATCTTTATGAGACCAATCAATTAGATAGTGATCCGAAGACCTATGAGGAAGTCATTTCAAACGTAGATTCAAGATACTCGCAACAAGTTATGCAGTTCGAAATAGACTCAGTACTTTAATAAAGTTTGAACCTTAGTTGATCCACCAGAAGGTATAGTACCCATTGGATGCAAATGAATCTTTAAGCATTAGTTGGGTGTTAATGGAGAGGTTGTGACCTATAAGAAATTGGTAGCTAAAGGATATGCCCAGCGACCGAGTATAGATTTTGAGAAAACCTTCTCTCTAAGTCCATTAGGATCTTGCTTGCAATAACTATATATTATGACTATGAGATATGGCAGATAGATGTGAAAATCATTTTTCTTAATGGTAACCTTGATAAAAAAATTTATGTGGAGCAACCAAAGGGCTTCACATCCAATAGGAGCAAGTAAAAGGTTTGCAAGTATCAAAGGTCCATTTATGGACTTAAATAAGTGTCTCGAAGTTGGAACATACGTTTTGATGAGACAGTCAAAAGGTTTGGTTTTATCAAAAATGTGTATGAGCCATGTGTGTATAAGAAAAGTAGTGGAAGTACGATATAGTTTTTAGTGCTTTGTGTATATGACATTCTACTTATTGGGAATGATGTGGGAGCGTTAGAGTATACTAAAACGTGATTGTCTACACAATTTTTTATGAAAGAATTGGGAGAGGCATCTTTTGTATTGGGATCAAGAGTCTGTAGAGATAAATCGAAAATATTGTTGGGGCTTTTCCAAAGTCCGTACATAATAAAATACTAAAAATATTTAGTATAGAAGAATCCAAGAGAGGGCTCATTCCTATGAGATATGGGTTACATGTCTCTAAATTTATGACCCCAGAGACGGAAGAAGAGAGATGTAGGATGTTTATCATACCATATGCATTTGTTATAGGAAGCATAATATATGCAATGCCATATACAATATCAGATGTAGCATATGCTCTAAGTGTTACGAGTTGCTTTTAATCCAACCCCCGTGAAAGTCACTGGAGTGCTATAAAGATAATTCTTAATTACTTAAGAAGAACTAAGGAATTGTTTCTCGTTTACAACGGTGAAAAATTAAAACTAGAAAGGTTTTCGAATTCTAGTTTCTAATCTGACGTATATGACAGTAAATCTGTTTCGAGATTCATATATGTCTTAATGGTGGCGCGGTAAGTTGGAAGAGTTGCAAGCAAGTTACCACGACTAGCTCAACCACTAAGGCAAAATATATAACAGCATCAGATGCTGCGAATGAGGGTGTTTAGATGAAAAACTCCATCCAAGAGTTGGATGTAGTTCCTTGCATGGCCGAGTCCGTTGTCATCTTCTGTGATAACAATGGAGACATTGTGCAAGCGAATGAGTCAAGATCTCATCAACGATCCAAGCATATTATGAGGCGTTATCATTTGATGCGAGAGATCATTGATAGAAGCGACATAAGAGTGGAACAGGTTGCCTCAGAAGAGATATAGCTAATCCATTGACTAAGACGCTTACATAAAAGGTCTTTGAGAGACATCTTTAGAAGATAGGCCTAAGGATTATGAGTAATTGGCTTTAGGGTAAGTGGGAGATTGTTAAAGTAGTGCACTGTAGCCAATTAGACTTGACTTGTAAAAACTGCTCTTGTATAAACAATCTTATTTTTTTAATATAAATAAAATGGTTATCTCCTTCATATCCTTGTGAATTATCTCATCAACAACTGATATGGAAGAAGTCCTTTAGATCATATAAGGCTATGAGTCTAAGTCACACATATGATAGTGATCATCAAATTAGCCTCCAGATGTCTTGATTTTAAATTCTCCAAGTCATAAAATCTTTGACACAATGATATTTCAAATTCGGACAGACTTGCACTAACGAAGCATAATTCAAGGAGCTGAATTATTGCCTCGTTTCATGGATAATCAGTGTAGCTGACATTGGTGTATGGTAATGGGTGCTTGTTAGAAAATAGATTTACTGAGAGACTCGACATAGAGAATTTCATGAGATAGCTGTAGTGAGATTCGGTGATGGATTATTCTCTATCTTACGATAATATATATAATTAGTCCTTCAACTTGAGGGACCATGGTAACCTTATGGTGGGTTCTTGTTCTTTGATGTGCGTCTCGATCACTTATTAGCGGGTCACATAAGGTGCATCTTAGGTATATGTTATCTACGCATAGAGCTTTGTGAGTTCCAAGAAAGGATTTGTTTTCTTATCGTGATGAACGAGCATATCTCCTATATTTTTTATGATGATTCAATTCATCCTATATTTTCTATGATGATTCAATTCAAGAAAATCTTTACGCAATGTGGTGTGTTGATTTGAAAAGGAGTTTCCAATGTCAAACTCACGAACGAGTCAATCATTAAGAATATATGTATAATTATTGAGCTATTAGAGTTGTCGAAAATATCTTAACCCTGGGCTTCAATTGGGAGATGGAAAACAAAGGGATCGTATTTGCTCGGTACGCGTAAGTAGATGAGGTTTACACAAATTAATTCACCAATAAATTGAGCTCTATAGGCTTATGATTAGGTATTGACTATGGAGATTGGGTACTATAAAATTAATAGAGATTAATTCTATGAGTAGTTAATTAAATTGTTTAATTAATCGTAAATCATAAAGAGTTGTGAGCCAGTGTCTAAGTAATTGATGAACCTATAGGGTCACACTCTTCCTTAATATTGTTCTCGGGATGGATTTAATGAAAATTCTCTAATTAGATTATAAAGAAATTGCCTAAATCGATTTTAGGCTAAAGCAAAGAAATTTTGACTAAAATTCAAAATGTTTAACCTAAGTCAAAGTGAGTCTTCTTGGATAGATTAATTTAAAGTATCAAATTAGTCTAATTAAATTAATTGTTAATTTAATTCAATTAATTTTAGTAGTTGATTTTAATTGGTTCAAGTAGAAGTATTACATTGGAGAGAGAAATTAATTTCACAAATATCAAGTTGGAAAGCCATGTTGCATTCTAATTAATGTGTTAATTAAAATACGACATGGAATATCCTACTTAGACACCATGTGGACCAATAGAATTTAAAAGGAAGAATCTAGATTCTTCTCTCCAACTTCCTTGCTACCTAAACCTCGAAGTAGGATGTAAATAACTACCATCACACCTTTTTTTCCTCTCATTGGCCGAAATTAAGCAAAAGAAAATCTGAAAATTTCTTTAAAAATTCTCTCTCCATCCAAAACTAATCTCCTCTTCATCTTCTCCATTAGATTTTCATCCTTAGGTTTAGATCTAACCATAAACTTGACAAAATTCAAAAGAAGAAGTGTGAATCTAGTATCAAAGTTTGAATCCGCTACAAAGATTGAAGGATCAAAAGTTGGTTTCTTTTTGAAGCTCACGACCTCAAGGATTTTTGGGAGCATTTTTTCGATTTCTTCACAAAATCAAGGTTGATTGAAGATCTTCTTCATGTTGTAGAGCGGATCATTGAAGAATCAATCAAGGATCAAGCAGTTGATCAACTTGAAGTGAAGAGGAATCGTTCTCAAAGAGATCCTCACGAGCAAATTGGATTTAGCTTGGATCAAGGTAAATTCCTCCCATTTACATCTAAATTTATGCTCATATGATGATCTTTGAAGGTTTAGGGTATTAATTTATGGTTGATGAATGTAATCTTATGTTTATTCCGCTACAATTTTGATCATTTATGTTTTATAGGGGTGTAAGGTGAGCCGAGCCGGCTCGCGA
>JACFYI010001782.1:664368-692349 GCA_014898755.1 Handroanthus guayacan
AATTTTGTACACAAATAATGTTTTGAAGTGTAATGATTGTAATATCCCCCTCAAAACATGTCCAAGTCATGTGTTGCTTGAAAACAAAATATCCTGGGCATATTTAACTGGATTTGACAAATTAAGACGGAAACACACATTTTAAAAGGTATAATGCACATTTGCAAATGTTGGGTGGCAAAGTATAATTACCCCTATAGGTTGGGGGAAGTGCAGTTTAATAAATGTGTATATTATTTATTGTTCACTTTTTACTAACAAAAACGAAAGAGAATAAGAACTGAAAATACGATTAGAATTTTGATTTTTAAATTTGTAGTCGTGTTATTATTTTATTACTCTTCTAGAAAAATAATTAACAAAAATTACCAAAAACATCTTTAATGAATGCACTAATCAATTTACTATTAAGTGTGAAATTTTAACATGCCAAGTTTCCACTCAATAGAAACTCCTATCTTGCTATGGAATGAATCGCATAACTTTGTGGAATGAGAATGTCTAATTGACCATATTGACCTTCATCTCCCATTGGCTTTGAGAGAATCAATGAGATACTAAAAGAGGCCATCGTGGCACTGCATGATGGATTTGCTTCTCTACGTTCAACACTCGTCTACTCTCTCTCTCTCTCTCTCTCTCTCTCTCCAGTCTCTAAATGGAAATTTGACCCTGAATCTGGTGATCGTTTTACTCTTCCTTGTTTTCTAGCTGCCACTTGATTAGCTGCTTCCTTTCTGGGTTAATTCTGCTCTCACTGTCAAGCTAAATCTATTTGACTGATATATTTATCAAATTTATGTTGGTCATCAGGTAGATAGACTTTACTTTTATGGTGTACTTGCGAGAAATTTGCATTGCCTTACATAATTTTGCATCTCTTCAGTTGTGATGCAATTAATGCATGTGCATGGAGATTCCTGAAATTCTTGCTTGTGCATATTTGTGTGGCAAAAGGCCCTCTATACTTTGTTCTGCTGATGGTTTGGTGTCAATTGGTGCAAATATTCTTGTAATTCTCTTTTGATGCTGTGCAGATAGTATTTCTGAATTTGTTCACACACACACACACACACACACAAAAAGAGAGAGAATTTCTTGTTGCTTTTTGTGATACCGATCAATCACTTTGTGGGCCAGTCAAAGATTTTACTATTTCTTTCCTTTCAAACTTTATTGAATTCCAATCATTTTGCAATGTGGTTTGTTACAATCAATTTTCTCTAAGATGAACTCCATCCAAAATTCTTTAATGATTTCCCTATGAGATGGGCTGGGTGTTTTGGCCCGAAACAGATTGTGTATTCTTTTAGCAAGTTTGTGTTTGATCATTAATGTCCACAATCCTAGTTTGCATTGCAAGCTTCTCAAGTGTATTATATGATTTCTGTGAACACATATTATTTGTCATGTGCTGGATTATAATATGACTTACCCTGCTGGATTTGACTCTTGATTGTGGGGTTTAATTAGCCATACAAGAATGCTAGACTAAGTAAATTAGCACATGCTTCAGAAAGACTATTAGACTCCATGGGCGCATGTCAGTTCCTCTTAACTCATCATCTTGAGTAACATTCCTGCCAACTGTTTGATCTTATGCTATACGTTTTCATGTGACATATGTCGCATAAAATGTTCTGTGTAACGTTTAGTTGTGGTGAAAACCAGATTTCCGATGTCTTCCGGTCGAGAAATGGATAATGGATCTCGTGTACAGTTGACGGATGATCAATATTTTCTTCTCTACTTTATCATGGGAGCCTACTTTGCTCCTGATCTCAAGGAAGGAAGACCACATAAGTCTGCTCTGCAAAGACACGCTGAAGGTCTTCCAAAGTACAATCGAAATGACTTGGCTGGCTCCCGCATAAAAACAATGGTGTTGGAAAGTGTCTATTACTATATACTGAGGAAGGCAGACGAATCTGTTGTCTTGAAGCATCCTTTGTTGCTCCAGTATTTTCATGGAAGCCTTCCAATTTTAATTTACCCTCAGTTTCATGATCTCTTTTCTCCCAACTTACACCGACGCTCTAAGTTTGAAAATCATCACGACACGATTGATAACATTATCTTCATTCATAATCCAGAAATTGATTACATGAAAACAGAGGATATCGAGAGGTTTAAGAGGCTCACAGGGTTGAAAGACTTTCTTCTTGATAGGGAGAGTGCAATAGCGTACACGTTTGTGAGTAGAAAAGCTTTGGATAATGTTGAAGTGCAGCATGTCAATGGTAAATGTCTCAATTATGCTGCGTGCTTTGAGACATATCCCGAAGGTAACGAACCATCCAATGCTGCATTGCCTTCCACTTCTTCTCTCTGTAATGCTGCTCCTCGGGAAGATCTTCATCTTGATCACGGAATGATATTCCTTCCCTCTTGCCCTTCTAAAGAAGAATGGGGTGACCTTGTTGCTAGTGTTAAATGTGGCTTTGGGGTGACTGGAAGTGCTGCAAGAGGAAACATGGGACCGGTTTTAGGATTGATAGATATTGGGGAATCGGAGGATTCCTATCTTTTCCGAGTGTCCCTTCCTGGAGTGAAAAGGGATGAAAGTAAGTTGAAAGTAACTTTGCCGCTGAAAATTAAACACACCATGTTACATTAAATGCCTGGTGGACTGACTTACTTTGTATGCTAGTGATTCATCTTTGGGATAGTTACCTCAATGCACCCTAAGGTTTGACCTATTACAGAAACATATCTTGTGGTTTGAGAAACTATAATAACATTTCCTGCACGTTACGACTGCACACCTGAAAGTGTAAGGGTGTTATTATAACTTCTCAAACCACAGGAAATGTTGCTGTAGTTGGACCAAACCTCAGGGGTCGCGGGATGTTGAGGTAATAATAATCCCTTAAATTTTTGGTTTGTGTAGCAATAGCAAGAATATTTTTTTGCCTTAGTCATTTCCATGATTTCATTACAGGAGATTTTAGCTGTGAAGTTGAGAGTGATGGTAGAGTTATAATAAAAGGAGTGACAGTAAGTGGTGAAAGAAGAATTGAGAAATACAAGCAGGAATTTGAGATGCTATCACAGAATCTATGTCCGGCGGGGGCCTTCTCCATCTCATTTAAGCTGCCAGGACCAGTTGATCCTCTCCAATTTCATGGAAACTTTGGGACAGATGGGATTCTTGAAGGAATAGCACTCAAAGCAACCAGATAGACAAATTAGTTATAAGACCCATCACACAAAACCATCCTGTATCTATCAATGCATGCATGTATGTATACATGTATGTCTGTATTTATGTATGTATGTATTTATGTATGACTCGGAAGACTATGTCAAGGTAGCTTTTTAGAGAGCTTATCATGTTACCATTTCGTGGCATGCTTCTGGTTATCAGATTTGGATTTAGCGTCCACCGTGCCTCATGATTTTGCAGGCTTTTTTTGTGACACTACAAGATTGTTCTCTTCTCGTGTATAAAGTTGAAAAGAAGAGGAAGAAAGAATCCTAGCTCAAGTTAAATCCATTTTTAGCTGGAATTTTGAATCCGTTTGTATTATAGATAGATTCTGTAGCTGGAATTTTGAATCCGTTTGTATTAGGGATAATTATCTATACACCACCGAGGTTTGCAATAATTACCAAAATACTCCTAATATTTGGATAATTACCATTACACCACGTAGTGTATAGTGTAGTTAAAGCCATAATTACAATTACATTTACATCTCTTGAACACATGCACAATTACAATTAGATCCCTCGGGATTGACGCAAAATATTATAATTATACCCCTTATCCAAGGGTGTATGTGTAATGTTTAGCAAGGAGCAGGTTTATTTTAGTAATCTCACGCTTCCCGAAATTGGTTTACAGTTAAGGCTATCAATAGGTAAGTTTGGAATTTTTTTCTTTTTTCTTTTTTTTTTTTTGAGCGTAAAAGAATTATATTCAATTTATATGTTATCAACATGTTAACATTGATATTGCAACACATTCAAATATCAAATATATTAATAAGTATAAGCAAGTTACTATACAATAGAATTTAAGGTTATCATATGGTAGAAGAAAAGCCTACACGTGCTGGACGGAAATCAAACTCATAGTTATGATATTATGAGACTTCCCCCTAATTAATTAGGCTAGAGCTTATTGGCAAATTTGAACCAAATTAGTGATATTAGAATCTGGACCCAATAAGCAATGTATATAATCAAAGGCGACTCTACATGGCCTCTAGTGAGATCACTTGACCCCACTCAAAATTTTTTTAAAAATAATATCGATAAATGTTTATATTTTATTTCATATATATAAATAAATTTAATAATGGATGACTCCATACCCTACTTTTTATTTTCTTTCTTTTTTTTTTAATTCTCGTTCGCCCCCACTTACTCCACCTGCTTGTATTCTTTTAATAAATCCTAGCTCCACTTCTCTTCTTCCCTTATTATCTATTTTTTTTACTGCTGTATTGCTGAATCTAACTCTAATTTTAAAATTCTCTTGTTGTCGGATATGATAGCAAAGCCACTATTCTTGAAAAGTCAACGTCCAAGACTTTCCATAGCCAATTGATCATTTGGTACTTGATAGTCAATTAGACACTTGCACAATTAATATGTGGTCAAGTGACGAGTTTTTCAAAGTGACTGGAATTGTCAATTTTGCAGAAAAGTTAGTAGAGAAAAAAAAAAGATGTAGTATATTTTTTGGTTTATTTGCTTATTAAACTAGTTTTTATTTTGGCCGTGGCTTCTGCAACTGTTTAAAAGAGCATTTTTAGTGATGAAAATTGTAAATAATTGGTTTTGAAACTGAATGGGTGATCAGTTATGAATGATTGTTTAGTTACATATATTGAAAAAGAACTATTTACTAACATTAGTAAGGAGATCATTATTATGCAGTTTTAGAGTAGACAATTATTTAAAAAAAGAAAAATAAAAAATTATTGAGTAAAGTATTTTAGTTTTTAAGTAATTTTTTTTGTTTTAATTTATTAATAGTTAATATTTGACCCCATTGATTGATAACTCTAGAGTTGCCAATATATGTAATCACTTTCGACTCGATAACCTATAGAATCTATGTTTTTTCAAACAATATTTGAATCTAATAGATTTCGAGATCCGATATAAAATATCCGACTTGATCTTTTTGTTTTATTTTTAAAATTTAAGCTGCGTATAATATATATAACTTTCATAAATAATCTGTAAATTTTGGGTTTTTGATAATCTATCATTTATTGATCCAAAAGTTAAAAAACTTCAGCTATAAGCCTCTATTTGACATGCACTTTTTCTTCTATTTTTAGCACCCCCTTGCTTTTGGGCTGATGTTTTATTGTTTTTTAGGCTTAAGTTCAATAAAAATTGTAAAGTGTCGATAGTAGGTCAACATAATATATTGCATTTCATTTAACAGTATTTATCTATATTATATCAAATTATAAATGCAATGAAAATATCATTAGGGTTCCAATTTATATATTTAATGAATCAGATTGCTTACATCCACATTTGATTTATTTTGGATTATAGATAAATAAAATCAGATCTGATCATCGAATATTTTAATTGGTTAAAAATCCTATAATTTGGTTCATATATATTTGGGTCAAATTTGCAAATCAGGCGCATTGACAATCCTAAGCATGACTAGGCCAGTTAAATGGGTAGCATGTAACCCTACTTTGACCCAAAAGAAAATAATAATTCTTTGAAAAGATTAGCATGAGTATGCTTAGGGTCCATTTTAAAAAATACCCATCAATGTATACCCAAAAATATTTTTAAAAATATTTAAATATATTCATGTCTTTTTTCAATCATGCGACATGACAATTGAAATAGATCTAAAATTTAATGACTGCATAAATTTACAAGTTTTCTACTAATATTCTTTTTCTATTAAATAATTGAAAGATGTGATATTCTGCATAATATTGTTTCATTATTACATCTATATGTGTAGTTTCAATAATAAAAATTATGTCTAGCAAACAATGGGAATCCTGAAACGCAAAATTTTACCAAATGGTTCTAATAAAAGTTAGTAGATAGCATTGACATCAAACTATTGGAAAAATTTGCGTTTTTAATTCCCTAGGACATGGGAGTCAGCAATCTTCATCCTAGCAAACTTAAATTCGTAATTATATCCCAATTACCAAAATAGTTATAACTTCAGTCCTAAGCCCCCAGTTGTCATAAAAAATATAATAGTAAAGTGCATGTATCATGCGTGCATTCACTTTTTTTTCTTCTATAGAAGAAATGGTATATTTTTTATCTAGATCAAATAACATCAGTAGGAAAAGTTGGAAAAAAAGGACCCCCAACCGAATCCGGACTATCAGACGATGCAATAAAGTGAGCTAGGGTATTGCCTAATCTCTTAACAAGAGTGAAGGACACAAACTTGAAAAAATGAACAAGCTTCTTACATTTCTGAATGAATATGGCTGCATCAGGAAAATCCTGCTCTCCACCATTAATGGCATTGACAATGTTGAGGCAGCCTCCTTCAAGCCAAATATGTTTCAACCCCTTACTTCAGCTTCTATAAGTATAAGTCAATGTAAGCATACCTGGAAAACACTTCGATTGCCACCAAACACAAGATCTATCTGATTTTCTGGCAACCATGGCAACAACACAATAGTCTGTGTTTGATGGCAAAGGGCCATCAAGATATTGGGTATGATCAACACTGTGAAGGTTCCAAGTTGGGCCAGTTGTGACAGAATCAAAAGCCAGGTTCACACTCTGTTAGCTATTTCAAAACCACTGAACTTATCTTCAAGTTGAATAATTTTGTTGTGATTAAACCCAGATACCAACACGCAATAACTTCTCAACTCAAAATTATAGATATTTGTATTTATTTAGTAATAGACTTCGGAGAGAATTTTTTCACGTTAGCTATGCTGTAGATCTAATCTATCAAATAGATTTTCAGATTATCAGACAAAGGAAAAACAGACAATCCCAGTGGGAGATGCATTTTAACAGCAGTTTATCAAAACAATTCAAGGCATGCATAACAACAGAATATATAATTCAAATTGCAAAAACCAATTACCAACAAGCGAATTAAGAAACGAATAACAAGTTTCAGTCAATATAGAATAGTAAAATGAATTTAAACAGAAAACTTATCTAATAGTTCTGTGTCATAAAAGAACTACTAGTCGAATCACAGAAACACGTTCTGTTTGCCTTGAAGAAATTGACATCCCGCTCAACGTAAACTGGGTACAGCACTATTCCTTCCAAGATAAGATGACTCTGAATTCCTTAGCTATATTGCTATAGAAATTCACCTCGTCCTGCTGCTCAATCACCAGAAGCCACTCAGAATATAATATGAAAAAGAGAGGGGGAGAGAGATAGAAGAAAGTTTTTCTGTTCTAAGGTGTGTTTAATTTGCCAACCAATAGGCTATTGTATAGGTGTGGAAGTGGTCTCACTTGGGTTTAAAAACCAATATATGACAAGTGAATGGGAAATCCCTTTCAGAAGCCCAAAAGCCACTCATCTTTAATTTATTTTCAATGTGGGATAAATGAAATGACAAGCCCTTTTAAATTCCCACAGTCCAGTTACCTTTATTTCATTTTCAATATGGGACAACCACATTAACATAGTCATCACACTAATACATCTATGGATTTTAACCAATTAATTAGCACTAATCCATAGAAATAATCATCTCTTTAATTGTGTAACTAGGCCAAAAATACCAATTTATTATTTACCAATTACAACAATCCCTCACAAATCCATAGTGTATAGACTATCAGGATTATCATGACTTGCTTTCAGTATTGGAACCTTCCTATTTGAACCATTACCTAAGTTATCCAACTTTTACCACCATAGGGACAAATGGATCTAGGCTTGAATTTGGCCTTTGGATGCGGCGGTGTCCATTGGTAATAACAACCCATAAGCTATTTGTCGATCTCTAGGTTTGACACATTAAGGCCATGTCTCCCGATCGTACTTTCATGAATGTTTTTGAGGAATAATCATTTTCCTTTAGTCATGATCAAATGAATTATTCACTTAGTCGGGAATCTCAAAGGATGCTCTGCTGGCACATCAAAATCACTTGAGCCCATTCAAAGTTAACACTTTTACTATACTAGCAGTATGCATCACCTTCTAGGTATACAGGACACATACTTAAATACGAGGCAAAATCCAAATTTAGGTGCAACAAAATCACCCAGTAGGTTGCTGATACCACATTTAACCTTCCTCATAGGTTCTCCACTTGGTAGGTTACAGGTGTATCACTTATGGGTTTTCAGTCCCATCCCCAACCTGGACTTCTAAACTACGGATAACTCAAGTCCTTTAGTCAAAGGGTTGGCCACATTGTCTTTGGTTCCAACAAAGCCAATTGCCATAACCTTATCAACCACTAGTTTCTTTATAGACTTCAATCTAGCTTGGATGCTTCTTTTGGTCTTTTGGTTAAATTTTAGACTTTTGTATTTTGGATGTGTCTAGCAAATGAAATATCAGGTCTCGAGCCATTTGCAAGATAATGCAAGCTTCCAATAGTTTGAGAATATTTAACTAAGTGAAAAGAGCTACAAAAGAATCATATGGTGTTTTAGCAGTTCTACAATTTTTATAGCCCGTTTTCTCAATTATCTTCTAAACATAGTGAGATTGAGAAATGGCTATACTCTGAGTTGATCTTTTCAACTCGAGTCAAAAAATCATATTAGCTTCACCTATATCCTTCATTTCAAATTTGATTTTCGAAAAAGATTTTGTATCAGTAATAATCTCAATATTAGAAACCATTAATTAAAATATCATCCACGTGTAGGCACAATATAGTACAGTTATCACTTTTAACCTTATAGTAGACGCACTTACCATTATCGTTAAGTATGAAGCCAAATGAAAAAAATATTTCTATGTTGCTTTTCATGTGATTATTTAGGTGCTTGTTTCAATCTATAAAGGGATTTCCCAAGCTTGCAGACTTTGTGCTCCTTATCAGGAGCTACAAATCCCTTTGGCTAAACCATGTAGATTTCTTCCTTGAAATCACCATATAGAAAGACTATTTTCACATCTATCCGGCGAATTAGGAAATTGTATATAAAAGCCAACACCGCAAGCACCTGATTGTAGTTAAACGAGCTATCATGGAATAGATATCAAAATAGTCTATTCTCTCCTTCTGTTTAAACACTTTTGTAACTAATCTGACGTTAAACTTATTGATGGTTCAATCAAACTTAAGTTTCTTTTTAAAAATCCATTTACATCCAATCATATAGAACTCGGAGAAAGATAGACTAATTCCCATATCCCCTTAGAGATAATAGAGTTCATTTCACGTTTGACAGTAGCCCTCCAATGCTTGGCTTCAGACCAAGCTATAGCAACTTCACAGGTTATAGGTTCATCCTCAATATTTTAAGTAATACATTCACTTTCAACATCCTTGATGACTCTAGCTCTCTTATTTGGTCTTGGTTCATCCACTTTATTGGACCCTAAGGATACTAAAGTAGAACTACTTGGTTTAACCCCCTCATTTGTCATCTCTTGCACATGTTCAAGAATAGAACTATATCTAAAGGTTGAATCTACTAAAATATCTTGAGGTACTCCTGTTTTCATGGGAAACACAGGGAGAAAGAATACAGCATCCCAAAACTCAACTGTTGTGCTAATGTCTATGTCAGGGATTTCTCAATGCGCTAACTTCCACACAACCCGAGGCTATGCTTGATAGGATGCATTAGGGAACACAGTGGTATTTGAAATGCTACAATCTATCGTTTGATAAGATAAACAATGGAATTAGGCCGGCCTGACACTAATGCCAGGCCCACATTATAGCCCACATTAGGTAATACTATTAGTAGCTGCTCCAGGTCAAAGAATGGCAATCTCATTACAAAGATTACCTATAGTGGAATTGTATAATTACGAAATTAACCTTGTACTTTTATTGATACCAATTAATGTTACACCTATTATTTATTATTAATTTTTACCTTTCTCCACCCCATTTCATTTCTCCCCTATTTGACAAACATTAGGTCCTTCGCACTACCAATCATGGCAAAATCAGCAAGATTTCCAATAAGACATCGTGTAATCGAGAAAGTTCTATTTCACACATATGCTATGGTTAAGGAGATTTTCATTACCAATGGGAAGAAGATAAAAAAAGTATGTGTCTATTATTTCTTTGTTTAAGTGACATCGATTGTCCCCGTTTTTCTTCAATTTCATGGTGAACTTTTCTAAATTTGGCAGCGATGGATAATTGACTTCATGGCACTAATATCTTGCTAAAGACTAAAGTCCATAATAGAAAAAATGCAATTAGGTGATTGATGTTCTGTGCTGGGGAAGACTTGATTTTTGTGAAGAAGAAAAAAAGGAAAAAAAAACACCCAAAAGAGAGAAAAATGGTAGATATTTCATACATGTTGCACTGTTCACAATGGTTGTGATAGGTAGAAAGGTCAAAGGAGTTCTAACTATCGGTTGTTGTTAAAAAAAAATAAAAAATATGATGGATATATTGGTAATTTGTCGAAATAATCTCTCATAATGTAGAATATTAAATAAGAGTCTATATATTACAAAATGTTGAGAAGGAGCTTGCAATCTCCAATATCTAACAAAAGATGAGATTGAGCAATCTCCCTCAATCACACACGGGTCAGATTGTGGTATACTATTCAAATACAGTATCAAACGCAACCCAAAAAGATTGCACCAATAGTTTTAGGATCTAGCTTGTTTCTTTTCTATTTTGGGACCAGACCTTTTGCAAGGTAGTCCCACACTCGAAAATACTTTAAGCTAGGTTTTCTACCTTTCCAAAATTTAAATAGGGTGTATTCTTTATGAGGGGGACTCTGTCCAAAATTTGACAAGCCATATTCAAAGCCTCATCTTATATATATTTAGGCAATCTAGAATTCAAAAGTGGGTTGTTTATCGTATCTTTAAACTTTCTATTCTTTTGTTCAATAATCCCATTAGACGAGGGGAGTACAAGGGAGTCTCTTTATGAATGATGCTATGGTTTTGGCAATATTCATTGAAGGCTTAAACTCATACTCTCTATCTTAATCTGGTTGTAATCATTTACGTTTCTTAGCAGTTTGAGTTTCGGCTTCATTCTTAAATAGTACAAGTTTTTCTAGTGCTTTGTCTTTATGTTTTATTAACTCAATATAACAATACTAGTATGGTCATCTACAAATGTGATAAAGTATCTTTTAAAATCTTTAGTTAGAAACTCATTGAATTCACAAATGTGAATGTGCACTAAATAAAGTATTCCAGAATTGCATTCAACAGATTAGTACAGTTTTCCTACTTGCTTAGTTTTAGCCCAAATTTGACATTTACAGTTCCATTTTATCTCATGTTTAGGTATTAAATTTAAGTTCATCATTCTTTTGATAGAACCAAAATCTATGTGATCTAAATGACTATGTCGTATATTCGAAAATTTAATAGTATTGACAGAAATAGAATAAAAGTATATGCTTTTGTTACTTCAGGAAGAACTTACAGAATCAATTATAATCTTAAATAGACCATCTGATATAACCCTTACCGATAAAAGTTCCATAATGTTGGATTACAAAGAAAGAAAACTCACAACCCTTCCCAACTAAAATTGAATCATTAACTGTATTCCTTCAAATTTTCAAAACGTGATGCACGCTCTACAAAATAGTATGCGGTCAAAGGAAATTTCAGGTCCATGCATCCTATCCCAACCACTTTGGCAACACTGGAGTTCCCCATTGTCACGGATTCTCTATTGATTGGTTGAGATACAAAAATAAACTTATAAGCATAAACATGCACTTTTGCCCCAGTGTGAATTAACTAATCACAAAGTTCATAGATAGTTAAGAGTTCAGGTTTCAATGTAACACACTTGTTAACAATTGCTTATGAAGTTCTAGCATTGTTAGGTTCTTCTACATTGTAGCTACTTCAGTAGACCCAAGTATGACCTTGACTTTCTTGGAGGGATAGTCCTTAGCTCAGTGACCTGCCTATCCATAATTCCAGCATGACTTTTTTTTTGGGTTTCTTATTTGCTTTAGCATTGCATTTATTGATGGTTTTTGAATTAGAGTTTACATGACTAGTCTTGCAATTTTTTGTTTCCAAATTATTAACACATTTTCCTTTGGTTGGTAACTAGCAGGAACACTATGGGTTTGATTACGGTGATAGCAATCATAAGATCATCCAAGGACAATTTCCCTTCCTAATGGTCATGCCAAAACATTTCCAAGATTTAGAAAATTTATCAACAATTAACATTACTAGAAAATTCTAAGGAAGCTTCAGTTCAAGATCAGATAGGGAATGTTCAAGGTTGACAGCTCATCACGTAATGACTTTTGTGGTGTATGGTTGGAACAATAAATGTCAAAGTGAACATTTAATAGTTATAACAATGTAGTTCCTCAACCCATTTGATCTCACTCTGACCACTCAACAATTTCAGCAATTCTGGGATCAGTATTAGTTGGTTTAGGTTTTGTAACTTAGATCACCGACAAAAGTCCTTTTATGGTTAATCAGACCTTCGTATGCTATTTCAAACATTTGATAAACTGACCAAAAAACTTCTCAATAAACTGGACAGGTCAACTTTTAGGGAAAGCAATAAGCCAATACCAAAACCACTTGCAAATGTCATATTTGAAAATATACATTGTATTTAAAACACAAAAATATGATCTCTTCAAGATTGTTGTGAATCTAATCTATCATATAGATTTTAGATTATTAGGTAAATGAAAAACAGATACTCACAACGGGAGATACAATTTAACAACAGTTTATTCAAATAATTTCAAGGCAAGCATTATAGTAGCCTATACAATTCAAATTGCAGAAACCAATTGCCAACATTCTGATTAGGGAATGAATAATAGGTTTCAATCAATACATATTCATAAAATGAATTTAAATAGACATCTAACAGTTTTGTATTGTAACAGAACAGGCTGCCGAATTACAAAATGGCGTTCTACTTGCCTTAAAGAAATCGACGCCCAGTCACTGTGCACTGGTTACAGTGCCACTCCTTTCAAGTTGAGACGGCTCTAAGTTCCTTAGCTACATTGCTAAAGAAATTCACCTCAACCACCAACTCAATCACTAGAACAAGACATAATATAATATGGAAAAGATGGAGAGAAAGATACAGAGAGCATTTCTACTCTGAGGTGTGTTTTAATGTGTCAACCAAGAGGCTATTTTATAGCCGTGAGAATTGTCTTAGTCTGATTTAAAACCAATGTGGAACAAGTGAATGGAAAATCCCTTTTAAAACCCCACAAGACCACTCATTTTTTTACTTTTTTCTAATGTGGAATAGGTGAAAGGGTAAGTCCCAATCACCTTTATTGCATTTTCAATATGGGACGACTACATTAATACAGGAGTCACACTTACACAATTATGGATTTTAACCAATTAATTGACATTAATCCGTAGAAATAATCATCTATTTGATTATGTAATTAGGTTAAAAATCCTAATTGATTATTTCCCAATTATAACAAGTTGCACTTGCATGTGGGCTGAAGTTATCTTCGAATGCCCCAGTGCATCCACAAACTAATCATAATTTCTCCACATAAAATTACAAATTATAATATTTTGCTCAAATTCTTTAATTTGGTAAAGAGTCAAGGCTACGATGGTGATTTTTCTACCAAAAGGAGAATGTCCGAGATGGGTTGTATGAATTGTTTCTATGATAAGCCTACAAGGGCCTGAATCATTGGCCAAATGATAATTTTTGGGGCAACTTCTTGTTTGTGCAAATAGAGCTACTAGATGTTGGTTCTTTGATTAGGAAGATACTCCAATGTGTGCAAGGTCAAAAGTCATTATTCTCATTTACTTTGTCAAGTGAATGGATCAGGGTAAGGAAAAAAGAGAAAGTCTGAGACAAAGATTGAAGTTTTTTTTTTTTTTTTTTTTTTTTATACTGGTATTTGTATTGCTTCTATTGTCTGTGATTTTGTTTAAAATGAATTTGGTCAAAGTTGATGAACGATGTGGTGGTGTGAGAGAAGAAGCTTAAGAATGGAATGTGATGTTGGCCATGTTCTATGAAGGCGACATTTGCCCAATTTTTTAAATATTGAATTGGGGTTTAGAAAATTGGCTAATGCTGTGTTATGTTATGGTTGTTTTTTGTATTGAAATAGACTAAAGATTTTTTGTGATGAAAAAATATATTGAAGATTAGGATCTATGTACTAGCTTACAATGTTAGAAATTTATGTATTTGGACACACCATGACTTATTATTTGTATAAAATTTGTGACTCTTGATTCGTCAATGAATATATTGAGTAGTTCTTCCCTTATTTTTGTTTATACATTTGTATATATTATTACTGGTATTAATAAAACAATAGATCTTGGTAGTTTCCTGCAAGCTGCAATTCAAACCATTCACCAAGTTTCAACTCATTTATGGTTGCAAGACTATGCTCGAGTTTGTGATTTCTCCTCGCATTATGTTTATATACTCTCCTATTATCATTCTTTGTTATTTTTAGATTTCTCCTCGCTTTATGGAAAAGGAATGAATAGCTTCTCTAAACTCTTTTTTTGTATTGAAATCCATTCTAAATTCAATTTGTACTCCTAAAGATTGGAAATATTTCTTCTTTATTGAAAGTAGAAGGAGTTACAAGTAAATTTAAAAAATAATAAAAAAAAAAGTAGCAAAAATTTAAATTTAATCAACATAGATTAATATGTGTCTCCTTGGATCAATTTATGCAATCAAATGAATAATAGGTAGAAGAAGACTATATTTGATGCCAAATTCAAAATCAATGAACACGAAAGCTTGATTTTTTTCTTCAAGCCTTGATCTCCAATCGTCAAACCTAGATCTCCAATCGTCAAGCTTTGATCTTAGAAGATCCAAATCCTCCGAAGAATTTCTTCCCTTTCCTTTGGCTAAAAATCCCAAGTGAGGCAGCCCCAAATTTGATCCAAAATGCAAGGATCTTTACCGAGCAATCCTTCGAATGTAGGATCTCAAATGTTTAGTCACAAGTCTATGGAGCCCAATCTATTGGTGAAATTAATCTTGGTGTGAACCTTTTCACTTATGCATTCCATGCAAATACAGTCCTTCCGATTCCTATCTCCTGATTGAGATATAAAGTCACGATATTTTTGGTGCCCTAATAGCTCAAATATTATGATTATATTCTTGATGAATGGTTCAATGTCACATGTCATTTTCAAACTCCTTTCCAAATAGTCAAACCACCTTCGCAAGGATTTTAGTGAATCGAATATTATAGAAAACATGGGAGATGTACTCGTTTATTAGACAAGGAATCGGATCCTCTATTGAAATTCACAAAGCTCCATGCATAGCTAGCTTATTCCCAACGAGTATCCCATACGATCCGCTAAAGGATCGAGATGCATATCAAAGAACAAGGACCTGCCACATGATTATTATGATTCCTCAAGTCAAAAGACTAGTTATATGCACCAGCATAAGTAAGAGAACTTCTCATTACTGAATGCCATTATGGTTAATGTAATACCTCGTAAAATTTCCTTTAATTCCAAAAATAAAACTTTATTTTTATCTAAAAATCTTTTCCCCGAAAATATGCATCTTATAATATTTTTCTAAAATGCATCTCTCTTTCTTTTCTTATTATTAGATTAATCGTGCTCCACTATTTTTCCCTTGACTTAATGGGTAGTCCCACAAGTTTTCTTCTATTCTCAATCTTAAAATGAGATCTTCAAGAATTATCTTAAGCACGATAAGATTTTCAAGAATCATTTCACTGTAGCTTGTGCTTAAGATAATTCTTGATGTCCTTCTATCCGAGCGGTAATTTTTCAGCTAAAGTCATCATTTGGAAAGGCTCTCCAAGTACCATCATCTCAGCTGCCAAGTCATATAAAATCATTTGATATTCATTTACGGGAGACATCACAGTCTTGAAGCCCACTATAGAGAATTCAAGGAACTTGCTAACAATGAATTTCTTCGTACCAACATCTTCTATTTGGTATTTTTCCTTTAGTGTCTTTCGTAGCTCTTTCGTCATAGTGATTGGGCCATACAGACTATGAAGTGCATTTTCTGATCTCCTGAGAATAAAGTTCTTACATAGGAAATCCTCGTGATTTCATACATCCATTGCAGCCATAGTTGCATGTTCGGATTTCTCCCCACCATTGGACATTCTTAACATAAGAATCTAGCCAGATTCAAGGAGGTCAAGTAGAATAACATCTTGTTGCTTTCATCTGAAGTCTTTTTTGCCACATTTTTTGGATTTTTTGGCCTGTCCTATGGTGACAGGGGCAACAGTAGGGACAACAAGTGGAGGTCCAATAGGAGTGGTTCGTATTCCACCATTAACACCTCTCATATTGGACTTATTATTTGCAATGTTTGTTATCTCGGGAATTGTAGCCATTACCAAATTTTTTGAAACAATAATTCATAAATAGTCACAACAATACTAAACTTGATAATATATATATATATAATCCAGAATTGAGGCTAGATAAATAATTCAAACCAAAGCTATTTTTAAAGCAAGAGTTATATTACTAGGAAAAATAATGTTAGAGCCCAATTTAGTTTTCCAATTACAAACTCAGTGTTTCTACCCTTGCTATCTATAAGGTTACACACAAGGTAAGCAACAAGACTTAGAAGGTGTTAGGCTAAGCTTATTTAAAACATCTTATAAGCTTCTACATTTTATAAGATGTTTTTGGAGCTTGTAAGATGTTAAATTGTATTTCAAAAATAAGTTATAAAAGTGTTTAGATAAAATAAGACATCTTAGCTTATAAGATATTAGTAATAATAATTTTATAACTTAAAAATGGTTAAAATCGAAGGTGCCTATAAAGATCTCGAAAATAAGTTGGGAGCTCCTTATTTTATTAAAAAGAGTTTATAAGATCCTAATATCTTATTTTGAATACTAGTAAGATCTTATTTGAAAATTATTATAAACACTTTATGATATTTTATAAGCTTTTCAAAACATCGTAGCTCACCCAAACATCTTAACTACCAAGATACATACCCAACAAGTTCATGACCATAATGACTTAACCTTGTGGGCAAATTATCATGCAAAGCTTGTGGACAAATTAATTTAGAAAGATAAGAGAGAAACATCCAATGCACCAAATAAGATTTGAAACTAAATTAAACAAAACAAAATTTTATGTCCAAAGAGATTTTGTGGGTTAGATTCGAGACTGTTCCAGAAATATTTCACCCATTCTAGACTAATTAAAAAAATATCACATGCAAGGGAAACAAATATTACGAAGAGAATTAAATCAGTTTATTAGAATGAGAGTACCACAGTTTAATTCAGAGAATTTACATAAGTATAATAGAACAAAATGAAGCCTTAAGTTGTTAAGAAACAAAAGAAAACATCATAGAAAATTAAATCAATCACTCAAATACAAAGGCAGATGCTTAATTAAACACACAATAGAAAAATAAAAGAGAAATCAAGTTTAGTTGAAATTGTTCGAATGGAAAAAATAAAATTAAAATGAGTCAAGGTCTATTGCTCCAATAGTCTCTTTAAGGCATTATTTGTATTAGAAATTGGTCTTCTTTGACCAAATAATTAAGTGAATTCAAGTGAATGTGTGATTTTCGTAATCTACGACATAGGTAGATGACGATAATGCATTTGATTGGTGAAACTAATTTTGGGTGAATGAAAAATTAACAGTCAAAGTGAGTTATTTGATAATTGACTAAAAGGACTAGCTTAGGAAGTTGTAAAGATGAAAAGCATTTATTCCGCATTGGAGTTTGAGTAAAAGATGGACCATGATAAATAGCTCCAATATGGAGTAAAAGACTGGACTCTTGAGGGTACCACAAGTGTTTAGAGGGAAGAGAACCTACATGCTAGTAGGTTTGATCCCAGCCATAAGCATGTGCACCACTGCTACCTACCCGTTTGGCCAGCTCGGCTTTGGTTTGATTTGGTTTGGTTCGAATTGAGCTTTAGATCCATAATTACCTTTTCTGGACCGAATTTGTTTGAGTTTAGGCCTAGCCCATTGGGCTAACTGAGTACGATTTTCTCTCCAATAATCTAGAACCTAACTCTAGTAACTGTGTCCTTTCAGTTGTTGTGGTAGTTGAAAAGGTATCATTAGTTGCTGCCCTTATTAACTATCAACATTGCAGTTTCCTCTCAACCACACCCTTAGGTCCCTATAAATGGGTTCCATTTCTGTACATTTTGTATCAGATCTCATTCAAAGCATTATGCATTCTCCAAGCATTTCAAGTTTCTAAAGAGAGTTCTAATACGTTCTTTAGTTGGATTATCAAGTGGTTTGTAGTGACATTGTTGCTTGAAGTGGTCGTTATGTTTTGGGAGATGATGGGCAGCGAACTGAAAAGCACCTAATAAATGAGAATTGATTTTCAGAGTCATAAATTACAAAAATTACATTTACCCACGTGTCTAATTTGATATGGCAAAAAATATCACATGTAAGAAAAATTCCAAAATTTTAGTACGATTTTGATTGATTTTGGTTCGCTTCAGCAAAATTTAGCAATCTAAAAACTTGGTGTACCATAATCTCTACTTATTACTAAGAGCTCGAAATGAATATTCCAATCCAACATATTCTTACGGAAATTGTTGATCATCTCAGATATCATCGTTATGTTTTTTCCCTCATAATCCAAACATCCAAATAAACATACTAATATCACCTTTTATTTTCTAGAAGTTACGACATGATTGGTATACGAGAATTAGATAGGAATGGAATGAGCATTCCCAAGTCAATTCCAAAACACTTGATTGGTATGACTTAATGAATGAAATCCTGATTCCCTTAGAAATGCCTCTTTCCAATAGTATGGGTTTAGCCATTCCTTCCCTACCCCATGGTATTGGCTATTTCCAATATATTAGGAATAGCTTATAATATTTGAATTACAATATTACCCCTCATAAAATCAAACAATCATAAATTTTTTACAAGGCTCTAAATTCTATTTGATTTAAAAATATATAATTTAAAAATTTATTTATTTAAAAATATTATTTATCTAAAAATATTTATTTTATTTAAAAATATTTATTCATTAAAAATATTTATTTATTTAAAAAAGTTTGTTTATTTTAAAAAATATTATTTATTTAAAAATTATTTACTTATTAAAAAATATTATTTATTTAACAAATATTTTTTATATAGAAAACATTTATTAATTTAAAAATATTATTTATTGAAGAACTATTTATTTATTTCAAAAATATTTATTAATCCATAAATATATTATTCATGAATTATTAATTTTATTTAAAAAAATCCACTATAAAAAGGTAATTTGGTTATTTAAAATATTTCCATTCCATTAGCATCAATAAGTTTTCATTCATTCATTTTCCATTCCTTGTGCATACCAATCGCTGGAAAAGTAATAACTATGTTATTCCATTCATATCTTCATTCCATTCTTAGAGTCATTCCATTCTTACCTAATTCCATTCCAATATACCAATCATGCCCTTAGTTTTTCTCACATTCTCAATATTGCCTAAATAAATTTCTGCAAATAGCATTTGGCTCGACCGCAGCCCTTGTAATAGTAGATTTATGAATGGCTATGTTATTTACCTCAAAAAATTTGTCCCTGTAACGTACAACTCACGATCCCGTTGCAAGTGCCAAAGGGGTCTCTGGCCCATGGTATCAAATTATCAATGGCCGATCCATTTTTCGAGTGTCTACACGAAAAAGCCTGCATATAGGATTTCTGCCTAACAGTAGGCAGAGATATCTCTCTGCGTCCTTCTCCATATGGCGGAGGACGACGATGATGAGACGTTCGGAGAGTTCGCTTTCGCTTCTTTTCAATCGAATTCTCAGTCCGACGGCCCCAATTCTTTGGCTGAAGACCAAGACGACGAATGGGGCGATTTCGTGAAATCCCCTCTGCAGTTGAAGCCTTCCGATCCCTCTTTCAAGGGAAATCATCCGTCAGATAATTCCGTATCGCCACCTCAGTGGGTGAAGCCAAGTGGCGCTTTGCCACTTTCGATCTTTGGGGATGCTGAGGAGGAGGAGGAGGAGGAAAAAGGGAGTTTACCTGCTTTTGGGGATTTCAGTGAAGGAAAAAACAGGGCGATTGATGGGGATTCTAATCCAACTTTATTTGATAATGATGTATCCAATTCACAGAATCTTAGCATCACCGATCTGTACAGTCAATATTCCGAGATCAAGCCCGAGAACGGGTCCGGTTCCAAGTCTGTTGGCAGGGTTGATTCAGTTGAAAATGGAGTTCATTCGACCTCAAATCAGGATGAGGCTGGATCAGCTATAACTGAGTTGAAAAATGTGGATTTGAAAGATACAGTTGGTATAAGTGATAACTGTCAGCTCGCAAACAACTGTGACAATGACGAACTTATTTTTAACTCATATGTGCGGGATCAAAGTAAGGTTGGCGACCTTTTTGGCGGTTGGACTCCGGACTTTACTGGAATTAACTCAAATTTGAACAAAACAACTTCGTTCGTGCAGACGGGAAGTTCAGATTTGTATGTGAATGGTGAAAAACAACAATTGGGTGGTTTTGTTAGTGTGCCTGATGATGCTGAGGATGCTGGTGACGATGAATGGGAATTTAAGGATGCCTATTCAGAATTCCGGACGGAAGAAGTGAATAACAATGTAAGTAAGCATTCTCGTACTTTAGTTGTCTTTTGATTTATATCGTTTTAAACTTATCAAAACTTCAAATATGATTGATTGAAGGCCAATAATTGCACTTCATATCAAACCATGGATGTGACCCTAACTTTTGACTTGAATTTGAGGTATTAGTTGACTATAGGCTATGTGGGATTAAATTGTAGCTTAATTCAAATGCAGAAATTACCTGCTCCCACCCAAAAATATAAACTGTCATCGCTAATGTTAGCTGTTTATTGTCTGCATTTCCTTTGCTAAATTTGACGAATTTCATCTGAAGGTCGACTTAATGGCAGATGAAGTTTCTGAAAGAAGTGCATATTCACCTGGGACTGGAAATGGCTCTAACAAATCACTTGAGTTGTTTGGGACTTCGAGTGGATCAGTCAATTTGTTTGTGCCATCAACTGAATCAGTTGATTATTTTGCTACCTCGAGTGGTATTTCTAGCACTTCCCAGGAAGTGAATTTTTTTGGGCTCCAGCCAAGAATAGCAACTGTAAATGGTTTGACCTCAGAGACAAACTCAATTGTGGAACAAAGTAACATTAATGGTCTGGTAAACCGTAGTTCAGATGTTGGAAGTGCAGAATTTGACGAAGATTTTGGAGAGTTCACTGCTGCTTCCGCAGACACTGGACCAAAGCCATGGGTAAGTTGCTACTGTCCACTTGCATTCTGTCTTAAATCCTCATATCACAAGATCGTGCCTGTAAGTTTCAGTACTTGTTTCAGGAAGTATCTTCCAATGCTGTTCTTTCTCCCACTAGAGATGCAGTAACAACAATGGATACGAGAATCCAGGTGAAGTAATATGTTGTTCCCCTTGATAAACCTTTTTACTAAATAACTTCTATCCTTGTGTTTTCTCCAATAGCTAGGAATTGAGTTTACAGTGACATGAAACACTTTAACTGTTAAAAGAATTGTTTGGCCTTTATCATTGACTGTTGGAGGGGTTAGGTATAGATCCTAGGTTCACTAACCAGCACCCAAAAGATTGAGCCCACTTCATGATATTTAGTCAAATATATCAAAATTCATGTCTATAATGTGCTCCAATTTTTACCTTCTCTTGTTCCTTTGGCAAACTGACATGCTTTCTGTTTGGCATTACGGCCTGCATCAAGATTGATTCTGTGCGCCCTCCAAGTTAACATCTTTCTTGGTTTTTGAAACACAGCCTCCTATTGTTTTCTGACTATATATATCCACACACACACATATATCTTATGTGCTTTTCATTTCATCCATCCATTCTGTTCATCCTGCTATCTCCTTGGTATTCTGTATGTTGGCTGTAGAGTTCAATGTCAATTTTTCGGTTTTTCCAAACATTTTGAGTTTTGACATACTTTTAAATTAGCATTCATTAAACAAGACATACTTTATTTTATTTTTTGGCTTTAACTTTTAAACAAAAATCTTTTAACTGCCTAGCAAACTGTTGCATTGCATGCCCAAAAAGTTATGCTCCCTTATTTTGGCAACCAAACTTTCGTCTGTTTCTTGTTCTGTATCAAGTCTGATTATTCACTTTATAGGAGAAGGATATGGAGTTAAATCATCACAAGGGCATGATCCCACTCTCTATTTTTGCCAATGAAGAGCCAACTAATGGTGGTACTTCAGATGTTCAAGATGTGTTTATGCACCAGGCTACTTCCAATCAAAGAAATAGTGGTACTCCTACCTCAGTTATTTCTATCAATGATCTGATATCAAGTTTATACAGCCAGGCTGAGCAGACTTCTTCTATAAACACCACCGAAAAATTAACCACAGCTCCATTGAGCCTACCTGACGTAGTTTCAGGTTCCAATCTAGTAAATGATGGTGACCATCATGATTATAGTTCATGGGATTTTAAGGATGCCTCACAAAAGAGAGTCAATGGTGAATCATCTCCTCGTAGTGTTGGAGAAACATATCCGAGTATCCATTCGAAGCTGAAGCTGAACAATTATTTAGATTTCTATTCAAAACTGAAGGAAGAGTTATGCTTTGCCGCTAAATGTCATCTCGAAACCTTAAAGGTATGTACCCCACTTAAGCAAGTTTCTCAATAATCTTCTATTTGTCTTTAGGTTTCTCAAAAAATATGCCAGCAAATTTTTGCACACTTGCATTTCCACCAGTCTTTTCAGATACTGCTAATTCGCCATAATCCACTTCTTTTTATTAGCAAGCTGCAGGTAATGCCACACTTTCTGGTGATGATGTAAGATCTGCATCTCTTGATGGTGAATACCAGGTAAATCATCTATATGTCCTTTTCCATGGCTGTTTTTCCTTCCCAGAATTTTAAGTAAGAAAGACCAATGATTTATGTCTATGGTTCTGCTATTATGAGTTGTGCCCATGATGTATCGAATATTCTTGCTTTTCCAATTATTAAAGAATATTTGATTAGTTTAAGATATATGAGACGGGGTTGGGAGTATTCTTCCGGACTTCCTTGGTTTCAAGAAAAACAAAGTTATGAAACAAGTTTTAATTTTCTTATCTTCTTTACATAAAATTAATGATCTAATGCTATTTCCTTAAGTTGGGCAAAAGCTGGCTTCTCTGAGATTGTCTCTTAATTGCACAAAGTGCTTTATACCTTTTCCCGTTTACTAACTTTTCGAGCCTTTTTATTAGGTTTTGTTGAGATAGTCATTTTGAGTTTTAAGATCAAAGTATTATTTGTCTACAGAAATGTCAGACTGGTGTAACTCTCAATTGGAATCATTGTCAAATAATGCTCTTCACAAAGCTTCAAAAGCTAAATATAAATGTGGTTATACCATACCATCACAGAACATCACTGGACAGTCAAAACACTTCTATTGTAATCGTTTTTCTTGCTTGATTAATCTTCCCATGAAAAGCCGACAGTGTTCTGCTTTTTTTTTTCTTTTTCTCCTTATTCACCGAAAATAGAAGCATCTGCTCCAAAAATTTTGAAATCAACATCACCATAGATTTTCCATTCATTTTCCATTCTCTTTCTGGTAATTAAAAAGTTAAGAAACTTGGTTTGAACATTGTCCTGTTCCTGATTGCTAAGAAGTGAGGAACTTTCAGTTGAAGCTTTTATCTAGTGCCATTTCCTTTCTTTTATCCAATTATTCTTTCTGCAGCATGAGGATTGTATAGTAGCATAAATTAATAACTTGGGAAAAAATGGCATAAATTGTTAGTCCTTGTATTTATAGTTACAAACACCATGGCAAGGGACCATGTATTGGACCATAAGTGAAAAGAAACAGAGAGGAAAACGTAACAGAACTGCCATGTAATGTTAACCGTAGCAAAAAAAACCTGTGAAAGAAAACACAGATAAGATAAGGAAGAAGAGAGAAAATTGAGAAGAAATGACCTTGATGGTTCTCCATAGGAGCAAAGGTTTGGATCAATTCACTTCTTTTGTGCCAAGCATTACATTTGCAACACAGGCGCTGCTCTGGCACATGCTTTGCTAAATAAAAATGAATATGACTCAAAATGGAAAAGCAAATGCAAACTTGAAAAAGTGAGCTGGAAAGCACCTGCATAGTAAAACCATTTTGCAAAAGATACTTTGCAGTTGTGAAACATAAGTGTGATTAAGATAAGTGTCTAAAGTATACTCCTGCAGAGCATTTGTGTCCAACTTGCTTTGACTTTCCAGAAACTGAATTCTTTTTGGAGCATAATTTCTTAGTGGTATATTTGATTTTTTCTGAAGAAAATTTAAATGTAATAAGAGCTTTTTTGGGTACTAGAACTACTGTTTATAAACTTAATATGAAGGATGTATCCACGAGAACAGCCATTTAGTTGCAAAAGAATAGAGGGCAGATCAATCTTTCATATCTTTAACTGAACTTTACGCGAAGAATTATCTATCCATTTTCTTTTATTTACATTGATAAGTTGTGCTTCTTTCCCATCGTTGTGTGTTGAAGCTGAACCAAGGCTGTGGCCACAATTCAATCCACCACTATATGAAAGCCTTGTGTTAAAAGTTGGAAATTCAATCATTCCTTCAAAATTGGAAGGACGTATTTTGTTGTGTTTGATTCTGTACATTCTTAATATCCTTTATAAAGGTACGTGCTTCATACATGTACTCCCAAGGTGTTAGCTATGAAATTTGGTTAATTAAAGTGTAAGAAGAACGAACCAGTATTTTTGTGTGATAAAAGAATCACCAAATTTCTTAGATTTCCCACTTGACAGCTATTTTCCCTCTGAAATAATGCTTAGTCATGTAACCATGGTTATGTAACCATGTGGAAATATGGAATGAAACTGAATATTTTTGTTAATAGGTAATTGACAAGTTGCAGATGAATCGTGAGCTTCTTGATGTAATTCTCAATTCTTTGATTCTCTATTTTACAAGTGCCTCTTCGAGATTGCACTGTGCATAAATAGCTTTTATTTGATAACTTGTGCCTCTGCATATTACATATTCATATGGATAAATTAATGTTTCAATGTCCTCAATCTTTGTAGTTGTTCTGCAAGGAACTTGACCAAATGAACCTTCCCTTTGAAGAAAGCAATTCACAGAGTCATCCTTCAGGGGATAGTCGTTTCACTGAATTTGTTGAAGTTTTGGTGGAGCCACAGTTCCAAGTACTTGAGTCAGAATATCACTTATCACAAAAGTTATTAACAGTATGTAGTTTGTTCCTTGACCTTTCACCTGAAGTTATGTGCTTTATACCATTGAATGGATATTATTCCAGAATTCTATACTAATATTTTGTCTGACTCTCCTCGTGTGGCAGAAATCAGACTCTCTCCCTCTCTCTCCCTCTCCCTTTTTTTCATTTTTTTGTGGTTATTCATACTTGAATCTATTGTTTTCTGATAGAAGCCTTAGTCTCCGTTGTTGTTGTTATTTTTTATTTTTTTAATAGAGAAAATGAAATAAGCGTTGGAACAGTTATTGAAGTTTAGAATTGGCCTGCTCACCTTTTCCTTTTATCTTTCCATTATCTTGCATTATGTGTGCATGCTATTCAGTTTACTGGATATGATTTTCTGTCTTATCTTGATGGGCAATAGGTGGAGAAGGATTTAAGATCGGCCATGGAACTTATAAGACATACAACCACAATGCTGAAGATTTTGTCAACAGGAACCTTGGAGGAACAAAGGGCGTATGTTTCCATATGGTCTGAAATGGTTTCTGTCTGTGCTCAAGAGTTAAAACATGGTGCTTCGATTTGGAATCAAGCAGTTGAAAAGCATGTTCAAAGTCAGTTATTATCTGAACCTCTAGGTATTGCACCCTACAGTACTTCGTGGTCATGTTGAGAGGAACCACGCACAACACTAATATCCTGGTAACAGATGTTTTAGGTCAGGGATAGATGATGAATGGGGTTTACATTATTTTATGGCCTCAATGGATGATGAATAGGGTGTATATATTATTTATGGCATCAAATATATATTTGTACTCTATTTTTAATTCTCTCTAAAATCAGAATAATGACTGCAGGGAGGAGGTTTGTTTTCGCACTCGGAGAGATCTATAGGGTGGTTGTGATTCTTGGAGCGTCAACCAAGCTTTTCAAGCCATGGACATTGTCAGGTTCGGTTGGTTCGCCAACCATCAATATTCTTCTTGAGGAATGTCATGCTGTATGGTCAACTTCAGGACTTGAAGAAGCTCTTTCAATTGTGTCAGCTCCAACTGCGTTGGATAATACATCATTATTCAAGTCCATCAAGCACATCCTTGGTCTTGATGCACTTATGCTTCAGAACTATGTGTCCACAGAAAAGGAATCCAGATGTCGGCTTTCATTCCTAACGACAGGAGCAGCACCTGGTAAACAAATTCAAATATCATAACTTGAAATTCTTTAGGTCCTTGCTCTCTGATCCAATTAGTAGTCCACAAAATGCGATACAGGATTTTGCTGCCAGAAATAAATGAGCATGATGGATTGACATTTGTGATTAACTTCTGAAACATAGGTGTCGCATCCAAAACATGAATGCCGGATATCCTTTGTCTTAGGAACATCTTTGAGAGCCAAATTCTCATTTAATTGGAAGAACACAAAATTTGTAGAAAAGAAGGCTCTTGAGTATTGAAAGAAGACACCCCATATTGGAAGAGACTATTTGACTCAGAACTTTCACTTATAGAATACTGCTATATGTGATTTAAAAAAAAAAATGGAGGAAAACTAAAGTTTCTCTCTTCCATGATGACCAATGTTCTATTTTCATCACAGGCAAACATTAAATTCAAGTTGGTGGCCGCGATAGAGTCTATTTCAGATCTTATAAATATCTTTCAATGTTCTGTTCGTGATGTTTTCCTTTCCTTTAACATTTCTAACCCAGGCATGAAGATGGTTATGTGGGGAAATGAGGAGTGCTTTGTTACACTTGCAAATCTGTGGGCAAATTTGATAAGTCGAGATCCTCCACGATTGCCTCAGTTAAATCTTGGCTGATAAGAAGAAATGAGTGGTGCATCCAATATCACTGATCTGTGTCCAGAAAGCCTTTCTAGATCTGGGTTCTGCCAATCCACAAGGCAACGCCGAGCTGTACCTGGCTTCCAATGATTATTCTTTGGCAGCAATACAAAGATACTATACGGTTGGAATCTAGATCTGCTTGTTTGTACCATTGCACTGCGTTGCATTGGGTTGATCAAAATGGAGAAAGAAGACCTGAGTTTCTGCAATAGATTTTGTCCGGATAAAAGATTCTTCCGATTCTTATCTTTTTATTAAGCTATTGGTATCAGTTGGTGATTTTCTCTTTGGCTAGGCATTCTGTTCTGTAGATTTTATTATTGTGAATGTAGTAATTCATTTGTCCCTTTTCTTTCTTTTGTCTATTTGATTGTATCGATGTGTAGCTTCTGTACAAGTTGACTAGGGTAAATTCCCTAGAACATTTTGTGCCGTTCCCCCGCATTTATCTTTCCCCAAAGCGGGAGGTGCTGCATTGTATTCATTTATGTTTTTCTACTACCGTTCTAGTCCTCAAGTGCACGCATTGCACCAAGTAACAAAGTGATGAGTAGAATGTAATTCACGAGGAATTAGATTAAATTCTATGTCAGTTGTGCAAAAGATTTAACTCAAATTAAACAAGGAATAGGAATGATGTGGAAAACAGGAAATTGAAAGGTAATTTAAGGGCTAAGGATTGTGAAATCAACACTCGCATGACTTT
>JACFYI010001782.1:692683-727842 GCA_014898755.1 Handroanthus guayacan
GATCTTGCAAAACAAAAGCACTCTTTCTTGCTCCATTCTCTTGTCTTCTACATACACACAAAAACTTTCATCTTTTCTTCTATCTTCCTTCGAGCACTTAAGTTGTTTTTCTTCAAAAGTTGTAAAGATCAATCAAAAAAGGGGAGAGTAAGGTCAAAACTTGATAAGCTTAAACTTTAAATTATAAAATGTTCAATTATATATAGAATTTTGAAGGAATAAGGAAATATATTTAATGATTTTACTTCCTATAGGAAGTCTTGCTTGAGAGATCAAAAAGTTGCTATCAACTTTGAAGATATAAGCTAAGTAAGGTAAGGATTATAGCTACCTTTCTTTTTTGATTCCATATTCTTCGTATGTTCTTTGTTGGTGCTAGAACCCTAATTGATTGTTGCTCATTCTTGCTATGGAATAATATGCAAACCTTTGTTTGGAAGCAAAATTGTACACTTATCCTTGTTGATCTTTACCCTTGATATATAATCATGATCCCTAGAACAGTATAGAGATTATTGGAGTTGAGAATTTGGACATAATAAAGACTTAACCACTTTTAAAGTTGATGAACACAAGTTTAAAGCTTTTCTTTCAAAACTTTCCTCCAACTTTGATCCTTGAAAATCTTGAAAATATGATGAACAAACTAATCTTGTTTTTGTGTAAAATGATTTTCTACTATTTAGTCGAAATTAAAGAAAAAAAAGGAAAAAGTTGGGCACGACCGTGCCCATAAATGGGCGTATTAACGCTTGAGGCAGTAACCCTAGGCCGCGCGAGCGCGTTAGCACCCGTTTTCTGAGAGTAGTCGGGCCCACTCCAAAACATTTCTAAGTATAATTTTGACTCCTTTTGCCTTTATTACGTTCATATCTCACTCCGATAAGCTATCCTAAATTCGAATATTCGATTTATATGTCTAAAATTCGAATCGTATTGATTTATAATGTCTGAATCTCATTTAAACTTTGATAATTTAATTCAGATGATTATTATTACTCTTGAAACCTTTTGTGTGTTGGTTTGATGGGCCCTTGAGAAGTCTCAAGAGGGATATTGGGCGGCGTCGGGTGATAGTTGGTCCCCTGAAAGCCTGAGGTAGGTTTTCTAAGGACTAGCCTGTGATACGCAGACTATCGATAATTTGTCATATTATATGATAGGGTTACCCCTCTGAGTGGCCACTTGAGTGTGGGGTCTGTGGAGGGATAAGGATTATGTGTACGATTTGAAGTTATAAGGATGACATATCCACCAAATACTAGTTCTACCTATATAATTCGATTGTGTGTTTGACTTTGAACTCTTGTGTGAGTTATTAATTATGTTTGACTATTAGAACTATTACAATCGTATTGCATATTTTAACTTGTTTATTAACTTTGTTTGCTCTCATCAGTTTGTTGATTCGACCTGATACTTTACTATTCATAGCTGTAATTCTTACTAAGTCAGTGGACTTATATTATTATGTATAGGTGATTGAGCTTCTGGAATTATGTTGGTTGCAGAATTTGTACTTTTGTTTTGATGTTTTAAATGTTGGTATTGTATGAACGGTATTATGTATGTAATTTGCTTGTAGCCATTAGATCTTGTATTATGTTGATGAGCTTGTATATGATGGTGTGGTTGGATTTGTGGCTTGTAGCCTTTGAAATTTTTAGGTTTGTAACAGAATTTAAGGATTTTGAAATCGAAATATATGGTTATATGTTTGTGTAGTTATTTTTTCTCGTATTTATATTATCTCACTAGAGGTTTGCCTGCTCACAGGTGGAGTTTTTGGCCTAGGAACGGATGTTCTAAGCCTAAGAGTGTTATAGATGGTATCAGAACGCAGGATAAGAAGCCTTAGAACTTAGGAGTTCGTTATTATATATTATATAGTTTCCTTTTTCTAATTACTGACCTCATTTGTTGATTGATTGTTGTGATGTGGGTAGATGGACAAAGGAAAGAACAAAGTGGAAGAATGGACCGATTCGGATCATAGTACAAGTGGTAGTAACATTAACCCATTAGAGAAGCAATGGGTGGATTATGATGCCCTGTTGGACGAAAAGGATAAGCAGATCGAGTATTGGAAAAATGCTTACCTGGAACAACATAACTTATATATGGACTATAGCAAATGGGCAAAGGTCGAGATGGAGAAGATGGTAGGTAAGCATCAAGGTCAGAATCTCAACATAAAAAATATGGCCGCTATCAGCCGACATCGCTTCACTTAGCTCAATTGGAATCTCATAGGCCAGTTTGAGGATGCTTTCAGGTAGATATTGGATTTCTTATTTGGCATGGAGTGGGCTGCTCAAGACCATGTTAGAGGCGATTATGTCCCAAGATTTGAGAGGCCTGAGGAGCCAGGGATACTATCCTTATTCAGGAACAGGATATATGCATCGGAGGCTCAAAAGCTAATGGAATGATTGTAGAAGTGACGCCATTCATAGGTGTGCCATGCAGGAACTCGAATAGTGGGTCGGAGCAACCAGTGCACCTAGACGGGGCAGAAGTGGTCAGCGAAGGTTTAAACAGACTGCACATATGAGAGTTATTCTTCCCCCATCTCCTACCCAGGTGTGGATGACGAACTGGCATGGTTCGAGAGACACCTTGAGGGCCTTGAGGACGTCAATTTGAACGAGGAGGGTTGCCATCTTGAGGCCGTTAGAGATAGTGGTATTGTTGGTAGTGGAGATGTTAGTGATGGAGTAGCAGGTGGTGTTAGTGATGATGTTATTGGTGAGATTGGTGAGAATGATGGTGGCAACGATGGTGAGAATAATGAGGAGGAGGAAGAGCCGGAAGAGGATCTAGATGAGGACTCGGATTATCAGGTTAAGTTATGGGAGATTCAAATTGGAAATTTGTGTATATACATATATATATATACGTACATATAGATAATTGTGTATAATATGTAAGTTTTAGCTTCCTAACTTTTGCTAGTTTGATACGTTTAGTTAGGAAGTGGTATAGTAAGTTTGATATAGTACAATAGTGGTTATGTTACCATTTCTTTTGCTACCTATAATAGATGGTCTTATAACCATTTTTTGTATTAAGTGATGTGATCAATTTTTGAATGAATGAACAATGCAACTTTTGATATATTGCTCAATCCAATTTTGGTATCACATTATGATGTGTTATGATAATTTTGATATTTCATAACAAGAATGGATAATGGAATGATGCTAAGCAAAAATTTGTTTGTCGATTTCAGATAATTATGGCAACGAGAGAGAGTATCTTGAACACTGAACCCCCCAAGAAGCTAGGTACACCGAGGAGTGTTATTTAAGAAAATTGCTATACCAAAAACTCCAAATTACGTGGAAGATAATTTACCTAAAGAGGAACCACGTGAACAAACACCCCCTCCTAGAAATGAACTGGCAATGGATTAAATTTTCACCCTGTTACAACAACTTCTGAATCAAGGCCAACAGCTGGTTAATCAAGGGCATGAGAATAAAGAGAATTTTGAGGATAAATTATTGTTCCGATTTCTAAGATTTAACACACCTAAGTTCAGGGGTGAACCAGATGATAGGAAAGCTAAGTCTTAGCTAAGTGAAGTTGAGAAGATCTTCCCGGTACTTAAGTAGACAGAAGAGCAGCAAGTGAGGCATGCTACCTTCCTCTTGGAAACGTTGGCACATAACTGGTGGCATGTTGTGGAACAGAGATGGGACATGGATGAGATTGAGTGGACTTGGGATGAGTTTAGGGTCAAATTCATAAAGAAATACGTCCCTCAAGTAGTCAGAGATATGAGGAAAAAAGAATTTTAAATCTGATTCAGGGCTTTATGACGATGACGGAGTATAAGGCAGAGTACAATCGATTGATTCAGTACACTCCATACGTTATGCCAGGTGAGAAGAGGAGAATGAAGAGATTTGTTGAGGGATTGAAGCACGAGCTAAGGCATGCGTTAGCTATTTGCAATCCCTCTAGTTATGATAAAGCCGTGGAAAGAGCGATGGAGTTGGAAGTGGAGTTTTAAGAACTCCAAAAAATTGATGATAAGAGAAAGAAAAAATGGTCGGGCGAACCCGATCGAGATAAAGGGAAGAAAGGTTTCTTTGAAAAGAAATAAAAAATGATGGTAGGGAACTCATCGGCTGCAAAGGGAAAGGCTCCAACAGCAGCCGAGAAAAGAAACGGCAATTTCTGTAGAGGCACCTCCCACACCAAGGACGGATGTTGGAAGAAATAAGGACAGTGCATAATCTGTGGGAATTTCAAGCACTTTGATAAAGACTGCCTGAAGAGCGCAAAGACACAAGTGCTAGAGCACCGAACCAGTTGCAACAGATTGCAGGAGAATGCCCACAGATTTAAGCGAGGGCATATGCTTTGGTGGCAGAGGAAGGAATGGATCCTACGCAAGTGGTACAAGGTAACATCTTAATTCAGAACTTTTTGTGCAAAACTCTGTTTGATTTGGGTGCTACACACTCTTTTATACAATTGTGTATGCTAAACGAATAGGGTTAATATCGAAAAACATGAAAACTCCTTATGAGGTCCATACCCCTATAGGAGGAAGTTATGAAACTTGTGTTAGGTACTCCAACTGCACCATAGGCAAATAGAATCAAGAATTTGTTGCCCATCTCATTGAACTGCCAATCCACGAGTATGATCTCATTCTAGGAATGAATTGGTTATACCAGCATCAAGCTGTGATAGACTATTTTGCTAAAATAGTAAAATTGGGAACAGGAGTCGGGATTATATTGACCACGACTCCAACAATAGTAAAATAACTACTATTTCAATAGTAAGGCCAGAAGAATTATAAAGAATGGAGGATAGGAATTTCTGGCCTATCTAGTTAATAAGCCAATGAAATTGGAGGATGTGAGGGTAGTCAGAGAATTTTCAGATGTGTTTCCAGAAGAACTGGATTCACTACCCCCGGATAGAGAAATTAAGTTTGTAATTGAAACTCTCCCTGGGTAGCGCTATTCTCGAAAATTCCTTACAGAATGGCACCAGCAGAGCTGAAAGAGTTAAAGAAGCAACTGTAAGAACTGTTGAATAAGAATTTTATTCTACTGAGCTCGTCTCCTTGGGGAGCTTCGATTTTGTTTATGAAAAAAAGGGTGGTTCACTAAATATGTGTATCGACTATGGGGAATTAAACAAACTGACCATAAAAAATAATTCACTACCCCATATCGATGAACTATTTGATCATTTTCAAGGATCCATTGTGTGTTCAAAGTTGGACTTACGTCAATGGTACTATAATTGAAAACACGGGAAGCAGACATTCTCAAGACTGCATTTAACTCATGATATGAACATTTTGAGTTTGTTGTGATGCCGTTTTGATTTACAAATGCTCCTGTAGCATTTATGGATTTGATATATCGAGTCTTCCATCCATATCTTGATTCTTTGTAGTAATTTTCATCGATGATATTTTGGTGTACTCTAAGTCGAAAAAAGAACACAAAGAACATCTATGGATCGTTCTTTAGATTCTTAAAGAGCATCAGTTGTATGCCAAATTCAGTAAATGTGAATTTTGGTTAAGTAGGGTAACTTTCTTGAGACACATAATTTTTCAAAGTAGTCTTGAAGTTGATCCTAAGAAAATAGAGGTAGTACTCAATTAGAAAAGATCGAAAATGATTACCAAGGTAAGAAGCTTCCTGGGATTAGCAGGATAACTAGTCTTCTCACCGAGTTGACCCATAAAGATCAGCGATTTGAATGGAACTAAAAGTGCGAAGAGAGCTTCCTGGAATTAAAAAAAGATTAACTACAGCTTCGATACTCGCACTACCTGGTGGGTCAAAAGAGTTTACAATGTATACAGATGCTTCTAAGGAAGGTCTAAGCTATGTGCTGATGCAAAATAGACGAGTGATTGCGTATGCCTCAAGAAAGTTGAAAAATCACGAGCAGAACTATCCTACTTATGACTTGGAACTAGCGGCGATAGTTTGTGCTTTGGCTAAGTGGCACAATTACTTTTATGGTAACAAGATAGAGGTTTATACGAATCACCAGAGTCTCAAATATATTTCCAGCTAGAAAAATCTGAATTTGAGACAGTGACAATGGATGGAATTTTTGGAGGATTATGATTTCACCATTGCTTACCTTTGAGGTAGAGCAAACGTTGTCGCTGATGCCCCTAAGTCAACAAGGGAGTTTGACAAACATAAGTATATATCCTAAATTGTAGAGTCATAGTCTAAAAGCTCAAGAGGAAGACGAATGGATACAGAAACTTAAATTCTGAATGAGCACACATGGGGAGTTTGATTTCAGGATAAATACAGAAGGATTATTATGCTTTAAGGACAGGGTATGTGTTCCTGCGAGAATGCGTGAAAAGTTATTGACAGCAGCCGATCAAACCCAAGTACTCGGTACATCCTAGAGGGATGAAGATGTACACAGATTTGAAATAGAAATTTTGGCGGGATGGCATGAAAAGGGATGTAAGTGAATATATCATAAATGCCTAACTTGTCAACTTGTGAAAGCAGAACATCAGAGACCCTCTGGAAAGTTACAACCATTCTCGATTCCGAGTTGAAAATGAGATCATATCACCATGAACTTCGTGGTTGGTCTGCCTGTTGTAAGAGGAGGCTGTGACAATATTTGGGTTGCAGTTGATAGGTTCACAAAGTCTGCACATTTCTTATCTGTCAAAATCCAATACAATGTTGAGAAACTTGTTAAAATTTATATCAAGGAAGTAATTCGACTACACGGAATACTTCAAAGTATTGTCTCTAACAGAGACCCTAAGTTCACGGCGAGATTGTAGAGAAGTTTACAGAAACATTTGGGGATTAAGCTGTTGTTCAATACGACAACTCATCCTCAAATTAATAGACAATCAGAAAGGGTGATTCAGATATTGGAGGATATGTTGTGAGCTTGCATTTTAAACTTTCCTGGAAATTAGAATAGGCACTTACCTTCAGTGGAATTTGCCTATAACAATAATTATCAAGCTTCAATATAGATGGCACCCTATGAAGCTTTAAATTGTTGAAAATGCAAATTGCCTCTGCGTTGAGACTTGGATGAAACGAGGAGTACCTTAAGAGAATGAGAGGATGAACTGCAGCCTTAGACAATACAGGGGGCAGTTGGTAAAATTCAAATCATTAAGAGAAATATAAAAATAGTCTAGGATCGTTAGAAAAGCTAAGCGGATAAGCCACGAAAGGACCTATAGTTTAATGTTGGGGATCGCGTATTTCTAAAACTTGCTCCGCATAAGGGAATATAGAGGATCGGAAAGCAGAAAGTTAACTCTGAGATACGCAGGACGTTTCGTGATCATTGAGCGTATTGGTCCAATGGTGTATAGATTGAATCTTCCACAGAACCTCACAAGAATTCATAACGTTTTTCATGTATCTCAACTACAGAAATACCACCCAAATCCTTCACATACTATTGAGTACATTGATATACCCATCCAAAGTGATCTCACATATATAGAATAACCTGTCCATATCTAAGATTACAAAGTCCAAGAACTTAGGAATCATGAGATACTCCAAGTTAAAGTTCTTTGGAGAAATCAAAAGGTCGAGAAAGCCACTTGAAAGCGTGAAGAGGAAATGTGTGAGAAATATCCTCATCTATTTGAGTAAAGGTACAAATTTGAGGACCATATTCTTTTTAAAAGGGAGGAATGTAACAATCTAAAAATTTTCCTAATTAAATTTTCAAATCCTTG
Source organism: Handroanthus guayacan (assembly GCA_014898755.1). Lineage (NCBI taxonomy): Eukaryota > Viridiplantae > Streptophyta > Magnoliopsida > Lamiales > Bignoniaceae > Handroanthus > Handroanthus guayacan. Next base: position 700,422 of record JACFYI010001782.1, read on the forward strand.
CCTTTTAATCAGTAGACATTTTTTCAACTTTTTGAAATTTTTTTCACTACCAAAAATATTTTATCGCTTTCGAAAAATTTTTCTTACACCCGAAAATTATCATGTGTATTATTTTGGCCCAAGAGAAAATTTTTAATCCAAACTTTGGCCTAAAATTTAAGCTAAATTTGCCAAGCCCAACCCAAAACACCAAATTATACACTACACAAACAAAATATATACATATAGGTGCGTGTGTATATATATATATGCTCGGCCAAGCCCCTCTCTAATCAAGTAGATATTTTATTTTTATATCACAAATTAATCTCCAACCAAGCTTTTTTCATCATTATGCCAATTGGCAAGAAGCCATAAGGAATTTACACCTTGCATAACAACTGGAAAAATGCCAAAGTGAGTCCCAAACTTAGTCGATAAGTTAGACATGATCTTGCAAGACAAAAGCACTCTTTCTTGCTTTGTTCTCTTGTCTTCCACACACACAAAAACTTTCATCTTTTCTTTTATCTTCCTTTAAGCACTTAAGTTATTTTTCTTCAAAAGTTGTAAAGATCAATAAAAAAGGAGAAGAGTAAGGTGAACACTTGGTAAACTTAAACCTTAAATTATAAGATGTTCTATTATATATAGGGTTTTGAAGGAATAAGGCAATATATCTAATGATTTTACTTTGAGGAAGTCTTGCTTGAGAAATTGAAAAGTTACCATCAACTTTGACGATATAAACTAAGTGTGACAAGTATTATGGCTACCTTTCTTCTTTGATTCCATGTTCCTTGTATGTTCTTTGTTGGTCCTAGAACCCTAATCTATTGTTGCTTATTCTTGCTATGGAATAATACGCAAATCTTTGTTTGGAAGCAACTTGGACACTTACCCCTGTTGGATCCTTACCCTTGTTATATGATCATGTTCCCTAGAACAACATAGAGATTATGGGAGTTGAGAACTTGAATATAATAAAGACTTAACCACTTGTAAAGTTGATAAACACAACTTTAAAGCTTTTTCCTCAAAACTTTCTTCCAAAATTCGATCCTTGAAAATCTTGAAAATATGATGAACAAATTAATCTTGTTTTTGTGATAAATGATTTTATGCTATTTAGCCGAAATTAAAAAAAAGGGAAAAGTTGGGCGTAACGGTCCGCACCCGTTTTCGAGCAAAGTCGCGCCCATTTAGAACACTTTTAAGTATAATTTTGACCCTTTTTATCTTTATATGTCCATATCTTACTCCGATAAGCTATCCTGGATTCAAATATTCGATTTATGCGTCCAAAATTCGAATTATATTTGATTGATAATGTCCAAACCTCATTTGAACTTTGATAATTTGATTTGGATGATTATTATTACTCTCGAAATCTTTTGTGTGTTGGTTTGATGGGCCCTTGGAAAGTCTCAGATGGGATTGTGGGCGTGTCAGACTGACAACTGGTCCCCTGGAAGGCTTCCTATTAGTTAGGTAGCTCCGCGAAAGCCTGGAGGTAGGTTTTTTGAGAACTAGTTTGTGACACATGGATCGTTGACGATTTGCTACATTATCTAATTGGGTTACCCCTTCTGAGTGGCCACTCGAGTATGGGACCTATGGAGAGATAAGGATTATGTGTATGATTTGAGGTTATAAGGGTGACAGATTCAACAAATACTAGTTCTGCTTATGCTATTCGATTATGTGTTTGACATTGAACTCTTGCATGAGTTATTAGTTCTATTTGGTTATTTGAAATATCACAATCATATTGTATATTTAACTCGTTTATTAACCTCATTTGCTCTTTATCAGATTTGCTGATTCGACCTGACCCTTTACCATTCCTAGCTGTAATTCTCACTAAGTCAGTGGATTTATTTGTATATATTACCATGTGAATCTTACTATTTATATGTGTGAATCTCTTCTTAATAGGATCGTCGCATATTCAAGTGTCAGTCTTAGGTTACTGTTCATTCCAAGTGGCGAGTTCATACAGTTGAGGAGGTTCTATGTTTGGTGTATAATATCATTCTCTCTTATATACGAGATTGCGTGTTTAGGCGTCATAACACCCTTTTGTTGTTTGCATTTGTCCATAGGTGGATGCTCGAGACAAACAGCTTTCATATGCCTTTCAGAGAAATGACAAATTACCCTCCATGATGTTTTCTTCATTCTCGGCCTATGGCAAAAGGTTTACGTGTGACTACATTGGCCAACTATTTTGAAATGGTGACCACTGGTGCAAAAATATTGGGTTTGAACCTGTCAATGATAGGTGCACTTTCGGTTGTTGGTGGTCCAAAAATGGAAGAAATTAGAAATTACTGCGTAGACGACACTGATGGCTTGGCCATATCTCATGCTACTAGCTATTTGATGGAGTGTGTAGTGCCTCAATTGAAGCTAACACCTCGATCGGGTGCTATTCCAAAACTAAACATCAACAAGCCAGAGATATAAAAGAACACTGCATACATTAAAAAAAATATTTACATACACACCTAGTTATAACTCAAACATAAACATTTCCAAATACCTACATTTGCTTTTTACAACTCAAAATATTTACAATGCCAAAAATCCATAACACGACCAGTCGACTTTTATGGACGCCAAGTATAGATAGCCATACATGAGATGCCCATAACAACACACATGATACCTACAAATATACTTAGGGGTACATGCTTTCTTGCCATGATATTCAGAGTACACCTATGAGCTTTAGTTAGCATAAAGAACAAAAGGATACATGAAGGGGGTAAGGTCGAATGAGTTAGTGAGGTGAGGAAATTGCAAATACGCATCATTTTAATTAATTCCTGAAATGCATAATGACAAATAATAGAATCTCCCTGTGTCTCCAAGGGTGACAAGCAGATAATAGAATCTCCCTATATCTCCAAAGGTGACAAGCAGATAATAGAATTTTCCTGTGTTCCCAAGGATGACAAATAGATAATAGTCTCAACAGTTCAGATCAACTTTATTGGACATATTACATTTGTCAAAAACAAGATACGATCACAAATATAATTTTGGCTTGTCATCAGGATGGCCGATTGCAAAATTAAGAATATGGCAAAAGTTTCTAGGCAAATCATAAATCTAATTAGAAGTTGCAAGACTCATGATGATCTCACGCAAAGTTGGCATTAAGAAAGTTTAGCGTGCTCAGAAGAATATGCAAGTCACATGAAATTGTTTTCTCATGGTTAACTTGTATTTAAAGGCATTTGATTCAATCAAGTTCAATGATATGACAATCACATAACGAATCAATATTTATATATGTGCTTCACCTAGCAAGATACTCATGATATTGAGTATAATCGTCACCTATCATGTATGTGTCCTCGTAGGCGACTTAGGACCCTGGTAAGTAATGTTCTCATCACCTAAACCAATTAGATAAGAAGTCATTCCCAGTTCAAAGTTTGGTGTGTGTTACGTAATATATATAATGTGAAATAGTCAATCTAGTCTGGAATTTCTAATCCATATGCCAACTTCAATATCACTATATAATTATCACCAAAGACTAGTTATATGGTTATAAATTGAATTCGATTTAATGAATACTAACTAGTTACCAGATTTGATATTTGAGAACATATATTAACTTTGGGAATCAAGAAATTTATACATAAATGACGTCAAATTGAAGTGTAGTTAGTCTTGTGAGAGAGACTCAAACTCGAACTCTGTTATCTGAAATTTGTTGGAGCACTGCAAAACACCAGCTATTGCCACATGGGTTAGTGTCCCCTACGCCGTTAATTTTGCCTCATCGTGGAGAGCAAAACCCATCATGAGAATAGAGGTCTTTTTGCCTAAACACCATTCGATTCTCGTTTGTTGCCACTGTAAGTTCGCCACCACCATTGGCCAAAATGTCAAATTGAAGGTACCATATTATTTACCCTTTTTTCCCTAAAGATAAATAGTGGAATTTTATTAGTAGGTAATCATGAGAAACACATTGAGGAAGTTGTGCAAAGGGCTCAAAATCAAACTCTCTATACTTGGCTAAGGTTTAGCCAAAGGCCAAGCTCGTTTCCTTCTCTTTTGACATAAGAGAGTTGCAAAATGGGGAAAGGATTTCATTCGGCTCTTGCATTCTTCAATCACATTTTAGAAAAGGGTGTTCTAAGATGAATACTATATGTGTGTTAAAAGTAACAAAACAATCTTTAAGTATCATATATTTGGCATATGATAAATGATTTGTGTAATTGCTTAGTATTTTTTTAAAACATGACTAATTTGAAATTGCGAATTTGAAATGTTTAAGGACACAAGAATGAAGACTCTTATAGAAATAGATTTGAGTTTTTGCAAGGGCAAATCTGTTGCTAATGATAGATATTTATTTTACAAATGTATAACAAGACAACTGAAGGTTTGGTGAACTTTAGCTCAAATAAGTACCAGTCACACTGAAAGATTCTAACACGAAAGATTGATAACCATCCTGCATTCCATTTCAGAAAGCAAATCAAGTGATATATCCCCTTCATTGTCAAAAGTTACATGCTCATATACGTGCAGAAATAATTAAAAAGGAACCAAAAGTGCAGAAGCAATACAGAAATGAGAAATCAATATATTTCTTATGAGGTCTATTCACAGTACTAAAAAATATATGTAACTTTACTCGAACTTCAGTCAATCCAGAGTACTCCTAATTGGACCTTAGAACACGTTAAAGTATGTTGATTGAGCAATTAAACTCCAAGACTTGCAGCTTTACCTATTGCAGCAAATACAAAGATCTAGAGAAGCTGCTTTCAAAAGCCAAAGACGTTGAAGGCATTGCCTTAGGTCCCTATAGTCAATTAAAGATATAGGAAAAAATGCCAAATATTAGACTAGAATACAAAAAACTCAAAGTTACTTAATTACATTGGCTGTCAAAATGTTATAGGCAAGTAGCTAGACAGAGGATATCACAGCCATGTTGGCTTCATAGATTATCTGGCCTATGAATATGTATTTGATATTACTCACCTTCAATCATGAGGTCCACTAATGAATTAATACATTTGCATGTAACACTTTGCCTTCAACTGAACCTGCAAGAAATGAGATATGAGTCAAGCAAGATATGTAGAAGTTAAGCAATTTCTAAAATTGCTTGTGTACAATCTCAGTTAATCAATCTCACAATTTCGATGTGTCAACTCCATTTATTGTATGACAATAAGTTCGAACTATAATTTTCACATGCTTATACTACTAAACATAATTAGACTAATGTTTCTTGTGTTTAACCAACTATAAATGGGGAGTGGTTTGAAGCGCACTTCATGAATTGGCATAAAAGAAAAGCTTTGAAGAAGCCAAAAGTGCCAAATTAACAAATCTGTACCACTAAATGCAAGATAGCTTTTACTAAACACAGATATCTGGAGAATTTTGTTCCCGCCTTCTATATATAGACACCCACCCCCTAAATTTTTTTCTTTTGCACATTCATTAAACTCTATTATACAAAAAAGAGTCAAGCAAAAAATAAACAAAAAATCTTCGAATCAAGTAGAAATTTCACAATGAAAATTTCACAGTAATGATTCAGACTTAAATTTTTTTATGTTTGTGGATAAATTTATCTCTTTTTTAAATGTTAAATTAGATTGAAAAAATGAAAAGAATATGCTGTGTGTGTGTGTCCACTAGTAATCAGCGGACATTTGAAGAATTTTTGCCATCACATGGCGGAAATAACAAAATAGTCTGTCAAAGTTCAATAGACCTTTGTGTGATTTCCGTCTGTAATGAGATGATCCACTGGTGGATCTAATTAATAATTTTTTTTTTACATGTATAGGTCCGCAATGGACCTTTTGTGTGACTTCCGCCAATGACAGGCAGAAGCAATTAAATGATCCGCTACTTAGTGGCAAATCTAATAAATATTCTTTTTTATCTTTAATATATTTTATTTTATTTTATCTCAACTTCCTCTATCAATTTATTTTTTAATCAATTGCGTTCCCTCATTTTTTTGTGCTGAAATTTGAATTTATAATGTAAGGGATGTTGAAAGTATGGGAGACAAAAAAATTTTGGGCGGTGGTTGCATGAACAAGTAAGAGCAAAATTATCTAAGTATTCTACGTTTAGTAAAAGCTATCTTACATAAAACACTGGCCATGGACATAAAATAATGAAAATCAAAACGCATAATTCAAACAACCCATACAAATCCAAACATTCCAAACTTTTGAAGGTAGCAATTCAAATGGATTCTAAGACTTTGTTACTACTGCAAACCCATGCATTCTAAGGCAGCAACAGTAGCTTTGCCCAAATGTGCAGATGCAGATACTTCACAATCTCCTTGTCATATAATAAAATAAGATAGTGTAAAATTTATCGTTTCTAACATTAAATATCAAACAAGTTGGCATAGGTAAAAGTTCAAGGAAGATAAAATTTATGCAGAAGTCGATTGCTTATCCAACCCTATTCAGAAACTATAGACCCACAATAATGGACATTATGTGATTACTTTTATATAGTATTCAACAACAAAAGAAACACTTATTCAAGATTTAATAGTTTCATAACCCCATTACCCTGAATCCCCAATCCCAAACAAAAAAAAATCCCATAATTCTACATTATTCCTACATTCTTATGAACATCCCTCAACACATGAATACTTAAAATGACTGGGCGATCAATTATTAAAAAATATAACATATTGTAATTGGAAGATGCACAGATAATTGTAAGCAACATGTAACGCGACAGGGGAATTTCCAATCGACAAACAAATTGATAAAGAAGCTATCTATGAGGTTAAAAGTATCAAACCTAATTGGATTTCTAGATCCCATGAACTTCAAAACACTAGGAAACATTAACAATAAAAGGGAACATCTTTTCACAATTCTTCACCACATGCTTTCCTCAACTGTTGCGATGCGTCCTAGAATGAGTTTAGGAGGTTGGCGTTCAGGAGGTGATCGGGAGTTTGGAGGTTGGGAGTTGGTGATTAGTGTTCGGCGGAGTGAAATTGGTGAGGGGAGGCATAGAAGAGGAGTTGGCCGCGAATGATTTTCAAATTTTTAGGGTAACATAATATTTTGTTCAATATATTTTTATTATAAGAATTTAAAAATCGGTAAAAACTTTTTTCTTGAATTTCCTAAGATCAAAGACGGAAACAAAGACAAATTACAGAATGTAAAATTTTAATCCTAAGGTAGGTCTCATTTATGTTTTTCTTTTTCTCTCTATATTTTATTTAAAGTTAGATGAATTATAAATCATCTCTAGATCCGTCTCTGTATGTAATTATTTTAGTAAATTATCATGGAATTTAATTCCATCCCTGAATACATCCCTAATTAATGAAAATTAGAGACGTAAAAGAATACGTCTCAAATTTTTCGTCTCTAAAGCCTTGCTTTCCCGTAGTAATGAATTTTACAGGATTTCAAAATCAGAATGAAATCCAATACACACACACAATTAAACATATATTGACGTTATAATTTCTCATAGGAAAATATGCATTTGAGTAACCTAATGTAAATTGAATAAAGCTAAGAAAATAACTATACATTATTAAATGGATGATAATTTGGTGACATGCACATTTACTATAAAAAGAATAATAATATAACATAAATTTATTATTTATTAACACAATTAAGATAAATTTTAAAAGCTTAAGTTAAATAAATAGATACTAAAACAAAAATGGCAGTAACGTATGTGAATAAATTCTAATAAAAAATCATATTAAGAAGTTCAAATAATTAGAAAATAAAAATTTATATACGTGATAATATGAAAAGGAACTTGTTTATAATGCGATAGAATTACGAAATTATGGAATGACTTCATCGTAGATATTGAATATGATCATATGTATTCACATCAGTCCTTTTCTTATTTCATTGCTTAAATATATCCTTCTTTTTGCCATTCATTTATTCTTGTTTTTATTTCATTTTAAATTGATTTTAATTTCTACCCATGATTTCTTTATCTATACTATATATAAAGTGTGAAAGCCCAAAATAGTTATCTTAATGGTATAATTTCATATAGTCTTCCCTAAAATATCCATTAATACTAATTCATTTTTTATACAAAATATTATTCGTACCGTTTAAAGGAGATATTACCTATATTCGATTAGAAGATATTCGATCATAAATGGATGTGAATATGATAATTACATATTTGATATGTTTAATATTCGCTCCAAAAACTTATTTGTTGGATATATTTGTTTATTTATTCTGTTATATATGTTGAAAGAAATAATAATATGTACAAATCATGCTTTCAACAAAACATAATTATTCATTTTCGAATTTAACCACGAAAATTTACCCGTTTCGAATTTTAATAAACTCGAATCACTGACCTTAAATTGCTGCTTTTACTGATTCGTGGTTGACTTGAATCATTGAATTTGAATCGCCCTTTCGGTTCGAATCGAATCACCAATTACAAGAAACAACTCGAATTTTCACAACCAAATACCAATAGTAATTGACCTCTAATTCATTATTACAAACTCTCTTATTACAACACATGTAGAGAGAGAATGTAATAAGAAAGGTGAGAGAATGCTCTCTACAAGGAGAGAGAAAAATAAACTGACGTTGAGAGATAGAGAGAGAGAGAGAATTCAACAGGGAGAATAATTCTCTTTTTACGTCTATTTTCTATTCTGTAGAGAATAGAAATCTTTTCCATATCTCACTCTTATCTACTAACCCCAAAATTAAGGCAGTTATTGGGAGTTTTCCCAATTCAAACCTCAACCACTCCCTCCAAATAATATGGGTCGGGTCAGCCTTTTTGGGCGACCCAAATCCAGGACCTATTTTTTCAACATCTCCCACTTGTACAAAATGGGCTGAACTTGAGTCTCAATTTATTAGAAACTTAATGCTATCCATACAGGTAAATGGGCTATGTGACCAGTGAGTATAACTAGCAAAAGCTATAAGCTAACACTGGTTAAGGATATATAGCAGCTCATCCCCAAAGAGATACAATGAGGACTTTTATCTCGCTATACCCCACAGACTTTCTCATTACTACACTAGTCAACATATCTCTTGTCCCTTAAACATCTAATATAAGAGTATACTTGACCATTATTAGTCCCATGTATTCGCAATTATGTCCCAAACATAATTGGCTGACCAACTTGAATACAAGTCAAGTGTCAGTAAAAGAATAGTCTTTCTCTCCAACTCGAATCTCTCCTCCTCCTTTCAGCTGCTTGCCTAGACATGCACTGTGTTACCGGATTGCTCATGGCTATTAGTAGCATGCTAAAGTAGCATCACCAAAACAAGGACTCGAAACACAATTGAAAGTACTAAAGGTATCACATGAGGTTTTGTGTACCTCTCGGTCTCACACAATGAGAAATTATGGACTCATTTGCTCATTACCCAAGTGGTCACTCTAAGCACATATGGTATGAAATATGTGTTACGATGCAGCTTCTTCCTTATCAGAACTGTATGTCTCGTGCTTAATAAAGCATCGTACAAATCTTAGTCCAAGTGTATCTCAACACTTAACCTGAGTTTTCTCCTTTTATTCATCCTCCTTATAACAATCTCGAGAACAACTCACATTTAGCTTATTGCCAAGTCAATGGATAGTGGGTAATTCATTTCGATCACTGAATTCTCAATAGTAATCTCATCTTAGTCATGCTTAGACTAAGGAGGCATTTATATGAAGTAAATTAACAATGCCTCATCTCTGCCTACTACTCAACGTTAGAGCGATTGCTCATGTGAGAGAGCCAATCTCTACTTGTCTGACATACCTTTTAAGATATAAGATATCACATCAAGCATGTGTATCAAAATGATCATCTTTCATAACATAAGCATACAATAAAAAGATATAAACAAGCTCAAATATAAACATACTCTACTGCCACGTAGCCCAAGAGTAGACTTAACAAGCCACCAGTGTAAGCGTAGACATATATTTAAGTGTTACCTTATTCTTCTCAACTACATCTCTTAAAAGTTAAGTTTTATATCTTTGTGTTTGGTCTTACCATGATATTTGGGGTCAGTGTTCAAGCAACGGCTGATTAATTATCACAACAAATTGTGACAGCTTCCACTAGAGTTACCATATCCAAATATCGTAATAACTTTTTTAACCTAAACACCTTGTACGGCAGAAGTACATGCCACAATTTCAACATCAATTGTGGACGACGATACACAGCTTAGTTTCTTGCTACTCAATGAGATTGCGTTCTCATTTATCAAGAACACATAACCAAAAGTGGATTACCAATACTCAAATTATCACTCGAATTAGTATTTTGTGTATCCTTTTCAATTTGGATCTTTTCGTAGAAAATGATTTACAGTACGCTTTAGGTATCTCTAAAATCTCATTTTAGATAATTCAATGTTTTCCCTTTGGATTGGATTGATATCTGCTACTTAGACCCATGACTTTGATATATTAGGGCCTGTATACCCCCATAGTATACATCGAGCTTCCAATAGCATTTCTATATGGTATTTTGGACATCTATAATTTTTTTAGGAGTCTTTGGGCATATTTTACGACTATACTTCCAACCTTAGCCACAGGAGTGTTATCAGATTTGCAACTTTCATAATGAATCATTCTAATATCTTTCGATATGTGATTCCTGAGACACTACAAAAAGTCTCTTAGAACGATCTCTATGGATTTAACATAAGGATATTAAGCCATTAAGTTAGAAGGTACCACAAGGAACATAGATAATACTCAATGTATCATAATGCAAGGAATTGAAGTAAGAGCATGTTCATAGAGGTAAGAAGGGAAGCCATAAATTTTACTGCAAGTCCTTAACTTGGTTTTGAGGTTAAGAGTTCCAAAATCTCAAGCTTTATCACCTAATCGAATCACAAGTCACAATATATATATATATATATTCATTAAGCCATATTCCCATTTATTTCAAGTCTTAATATATATAATCTAACATTCTTTGCTTACCCAAGTGTTGATCTAATGAGAGTGAGTAATCCCCCAGTCTTCCCCTTTTTGCAAATAAGTAATGGTGATAGTTCTAAAGTCATATGTTTTTCTTGAAGCGAAAATATAAATGTATGTGTATTGAGAAAGCTTATGTGGAAGAGAGAATTTATTTTGCAAGAACTTGTATGTAATAAGGGCTTGTATGTAAGTAGGCAAGAGTGTTATCTAGCAAGAGTTTGTATGTAGGATGTAAGAGTGGAGAAAATCAACTAGCCCTCACCACTTATTTATAGGGCAAAAAGGAGGGCTTCCTTGCAATAAAAAATTTGTGGAGGGCTTTTCTTCAAATTTCCAAAGCTTGTGAAGAAAGCTGTAAATACTTGAGTTGATGGGTGAGTGGTTGAAAAATCCCTTGTTTAAGGGGCTTGGTCGATTTTCTTCATATTTATATATATATTTGAATTGTTGGGTTAGGTTTGGAAGACTTGGGCGAAGATTTGGGTCTAAGTTGAGCTCGTTTGGGCAGAAATGACGTGTAAAGAAATTTTTGGATGCAAGAAATTTTTCGAGGGTAGAAATTTACTTTGGTTAGAAGAAAATCTTTCATGATTGTTAAAACGATTTATTATTTGAAAATTAAAGATTTTAAAATTCAATTAGGGGAACTTTCAGAGTGTTACAATCTCCTCCTTTAAAGAATCTAATTCCCAAATTCATACTTCTACTCGAATAAGTAGGGATATCATCCCCCAACACTTCATCATGCTCCCAAAGACCTTAACTTGGAGTATCCTATAATTCCTAAATTCTAGAGCTTGCTAATCTAGGATACGGTCAGGATTTCAATGTTCACAAGGCAATGTGGATATCTGATATAAGTTGTTAAAACATCCTCCTACAAGTATGTGAACTTCATAAGGAGTCTTTTAATTTTCATGGTTTAAGCCCATTTGTTTAGATAAAAGAATACGTAATACCAATATCAAACGGCGATATGCATTTAAAATTTTGGACTAGGACCTTAACTTCTTCCACATAAGGAGGGTCCACTCCTCCCTCCCCGGCTAGGGTATAGACTCGGGCTTTAACTTGGGGGTGTCTAATTGTACCCTGCTGCGACTGGTTTTGTGTCCTGGTATTCACATTCTTACACTTCTATGGGCAATTGTTTATTGTGTCTTGGGTACTTCCGCAAATCAGATATTTTTCATGTTTTTTCCAGCATTGATCCTCAATGTGTGACATGTTTCCACAGAACCTGCAGTTTTTTTTTCCCACCTTTACTTGTGCCTTGTCCTTACTATCTAGGTTTACTGTATTTCCTGTCTTCGGTTCCTTTCTATAGAAACTTTTCTTTATCTTTTTTTAGTCAGATTTGCTTGACCTCTTTCCCCTTTTCTTATAGTTGATATTTTTGAAATTCTTGGAACTCTGCTTCTAGCTCCATTGCCATCTCCACAGCGCTGTCATAGTTGTGGGGCTAACCTATAGTTAGAGCTCGTCTCAGATCGGGTTTGAGGCTTTCTACAAATTACTTCCTGCGTCTCTCCTCATCTGCCAATACGTGAGGGACATATTGAATTAGCCAATTACACTCGGCTTCGTATTTGGCCACTGTCAGTATTCCCTGGATCAATCTCATAAATTTCTTTTTTTTTTAGATCCCTAACTACTTGAGGGATAAATTTCTTCAAGAACTCTTCTCGAAATTGTCTCCAAATATCTTAAATTCCTTCTCTTTCCCATCTCATTTCTACAACCACCTACCAATGACACGTAGCCCTTTCAAATAGAAATGTGGCATATTTTACTTTTTGCGAATCGGTGTAATTCCACACCCTGAAGGTTTTCTCAACCTCAGCTAACCAAAATTCAACCTTCTGATTATCAGGTTCACAATTGAACCTCGGCGGGTTGAATCTCAAGAACCTTGCCAATCTTTTTATCATCATATTCTTTCTCCTGTCTACACTCCTGATTATCTTCTTGCCATCCTCGATCTAACACTTGTTGTAGTGGAGTGAAAAGTTGTTCAACTGCAGAATCATTTCTCGGGGCTGCTTATTGGTGGGGTTCATTGTGTGAAGGGGGTATTAGTTCATGGGGTTCCCGTTGGGGTATGGCATTTTCTATGTTATTAGGAGTTTCTAGTGCCCGCAACTCCTCAAAAAATACTTGCCTTGGTCTTTCCCATTTTGTAAGGGGTTCGTTATTTGTCATATTACCACTTGATGCCATTCTTGTCTGAAATTGATAACAATGGACCTTATTAATATCTTGTGATTCTTCCTATCAGATTTCAAAACTTAGGGTGACAAAGCAATACTCAAGATTCAAGTCAAGTCGTGCTACAAAAGTTCATAGTATTGCATTCAATATTCTTAAGCACATTTGGCATCCCTTTAGTTATAAAGTCATCCCACAAAAGTTGTCAAAATTAGGATGGCTATCTAACTATGATCTTAACCGATTGAATCTTTCATTATTCCTAGGCAATGTCTATAACATCAAAAGTTAATACTATCAATCAGTCACCTACTTACAATGTTCTACTTTGCTTAGCAAAAAATTTCATCCTATTATCAACATTTACATAGATATATATATATATACCACTATCCCTAACTAATACATAGGCCCTGACTTTGTCTTGTGGACACCTTGCTACATTCTACTACAACTGGTTTTGCGTTTCAGAACTAACGTATCGCGATGACTTGGGGTAATCCCTTGCCTAGTGCTGGGGCCTTCCACAGAATAAGCACATTTCGAGTTTCTTCCAACACTTGTCCTTGGTATGGGAGGTGCCTCCACAGAAATTGCCACTTTTCTTCCTAGGGGCAGCTAAAGCCTTGCCCTTATTAATTGTCTTTGGGTTTAAATTTTCAGTCATCGTCTTTGGTTTCTTTTTATAAAAAATTTTCTTTATTCTTTTCTTGTTACCCACAAGATCGTGTGATGCACACTGAGTTTGCCTATTGCATTTATCATTGTCCTTCGTCATCGTACGGGACCCTTAAATCAAGTTCATAAATTTCTTTTTTCTTATATCCCTAACTACTTGAAGGATAAATTTTTTCAAGAATTCATCCTTAAATTCTTCTCAAGTTTTCTCACCTTTATTTCTTCCCCAGCATTGTGCTACTATTCGCCACCAATGATGCGTTACTTATTCCAGAAAGATTCTCTCACTTTCACATATCCAAGGTTCAATCTTTTTATTATCAGGCTCGCCCTTAACCTAGGCAAATTAACTTCTAGTGCCCAAAATAGAAACTTGATTTTTCTACACTAACTTGGGTGCTTAAATGCACAAAATTGTCACCTGAGCACCGAAGATAGAAAGTTTACATTTTTTGATCGTAATAAGGTGTTAGTCACATTATTGACATAAAATAGGGGAAGCACAAAGAAGCCCTCTCCATTTTTCCTCTTTCTTCCACCCTAGAAAACCCTTCTCCATCGGCAGCACACCCCTTTCCTCCATAGCCACCACTTTAAACCTCTATTTTTTCACAAATTCTCCATAAATCTACCTTCATTTCGTTCCATCTTCCATATATTCACATACCCACAACTGAAACATGCCAAACCCTTTATCTTCCGCCAACATCCATGAAACCCACCGCCACCACCGTCACCCTCACTGGAAAATTTGGCTATTTTTAGTACAAAGTCTCTTATTTCTCCTTTATTTTCTGGAATTTGTGGTTTATGGTCAAAGTTTAAGTGAATCTTGAACTTATGATTGTTAAAAATGGGATTCCTACTTGATATTTTGGTGATGCCACCAGCCATACAATTTTTTTTTTTAATTATTTAAGTGAGTCTTCTTTTTGATATCTCCTTCCCCAAATTTTCAGTCTCTTATTTGCCTACATGGATTAATTCACTCACCTTACAGCTAAGCATCTTTAGGCTTACTATGCTAACTTTTTGTTACTTTTTTTCATTCTAAATTTGCTTTAGAATGGGTGTGGCCGATAGGGGTTACATGTTTAGAGGCTTATCTTGAAACTGATTAATAGGCTATGACTCATTTTATGTTGCTTATTTCCTTTATGTGATTGGGTGGTACCCTATTTGTGTTTACATTCTCATAAGTTTTTTTGGGCTGTGACCCAATTATTATTGTGCTATAATCATTATACTTTCATTTGGACTATGATCCATGCTATTTCTGATTGGATATTTTTATTTAATATTTTTCTACACCTATGTCTAGACAATATGCATGTAAATATGTGCAGACTAATGTAGTTGGATGTAGGGCTCCGACCAAGAGCATTTGCCCCCAAATCAAGGTGCTACCTGGAAAAGTGAATGACGGATGGATTAAATCCGAAATATCCAAGATTCGGTAAAACAAAATACATATTATACATTCCCAAAATCACACTTAATTATCTAATATACATAACATGCTATAACATAAAAGAAAATTCGAGGAGCATAAATTTAACATTCATATTACTATAATACAAGTAAGAAAATCTGTATACAAAAATATTATGCACCTAGCCAACAAACTATGAGGACACTTACAAAAGTTAATGTCAATTATATGTCGACTCTACATATTTCAAATGACAACATTCCCACAACTTATCCAACACAAATATAAAATAAAGACGTAAGTCCAACTGACTTAGTGAAAATTTATGGAGAGACCGAATCAGAATGAGATAAAGCTAAAGTTTAGAATACAAATCATATTAATGATAATATAGGAGACAAGAGGGTCAAAATAACTCCAGTCCAATAAGAAACATAAAAAAAAACTTAAAAGTGTAGCAAATTATCAGATTAATTATTTTATACTAGTTAAAATTATCATTCGGCATAACAGGCTGAACTAGTTATTTGGTGGGTCTCCCACCTTGTCATTCCAACAAATTACAATTGTAACACAATTTCTTATTCCTCTATTTCACCCTCAAGTAGCCATCAGAGGGGAATAGTATCAACAAAATAGACAGAGTCGATCGCATATCATTGAATGGGCTTAAAGAACGTCTACTACTAGATGAACTTGAGACCGAGTCCACAAAATGGGATCCATACAAGAGCCAGCCATAGTTAGCCTAATGCCACCCGATCATCTTTTCAATGATTCCAGGGCCCAACAATAATCAAAATCAAAAGTTCAGAGTACAACAATAATCATGATTGCAAATTTAGAGTTCAATATCCGAATAAACATGTCTTAGGAATACTCAAAATTTGTGACATGATCATAAAGTTCATCAAATCATGCTTGGGAACATTTCATACGGTACGGAGTCATAATAGATGGAAAGTATAAACATGAAAGGATCAAAACTCAACAAAAACATATTCTGGAATGCGCTACAGCGCCGAAAATGGGTGTTGGAGTGCCAAGCAACGCAACAATTTTTTCTTGACATTCTGTATTGGGCGTTGTAGCCCTAGGCGCTATAGTGCATGTTCTAGAGGATTTTTTATGTCGAGAGATTAGTCCATAATCCAAAAATTCATCAAGAATGAAAAGCTAACATGGATGGACAATATGGATATGAGGGAAATAACCTAAGCTCTCATCTAAAAGTCCTCAAAGGTTATCATTACGGCATTGAAAGTTCCAACTTTAGACCACCTAAATCATAAAAACTTGGTTTATAAATAACTTAGTTCACCCTAATAATACTAATTCTACGAAACAAAAATTCCTATAAATTCTTAACTTAAAGATTTACCAATCAACAGCTAGTAATCAAACTTCTAGTCATCTAATGTCCTCCTTTTATGCATAGCTCCTCTTAATCCTTGATCAAAATGTGGAGAAAATTTTAAGTGAGGGAGTAGTAGAGAGTGAGAGAGAGAGATGTGGTAAGAAAGGTGAATTTGGGGAAAGAAAATTTTTGTATTGTGAAGAATGTGGCAAAGCATATGTGTATAGATAGTGTATGTGTGCCTGTATATATAATGTAAGTGTGTATATTTTATATAAGAAAAACTCCAAGGAAATTTAATAATTTCTCCTAGGATTTTACTTAGGATTGTATAGGTTTTATGGCAATTAATACTTTGATTTTCTTATGTATATCGAATGTGTATATATATGGCTAACAAAATTCATTTTGCTTATTTTAACGGATTGCATGACTATATGTCATCTTCTCATAGTGGAAGAAAAATATCATTGAAGAAAATATTACTCGGTTGAAATTATTTTGGAAAACTGTTTCAAGACATTTAGCTATATATGTATGATTTCATATTTCTCTCTAGATTTAGATATAGACTTGGCTGATTATAAAGGAAAAGGGTAGGAAAATTTTTGTTTTGAGATTTTCTTACGATATAGAAATGTAGGGTATAAAATTTTTAAAGGTTTGATGGTTAACTTTTGAAATCCAATACAAAGAAAATTTTCAAAGGTAAGAAAATTTAAATTTGTGTCGAACACATTATAAATCGAGGGTTAAAAATTGGAATGAAATTAGATACAATTTTGGAGTATTACATTGGAACTAGCTAGGGGTTTGACAAATAGTGATTTATTAGTAAAGAAACAGAAGATTACTATATTGTTAGAGAGAAACATAACTGGGGATAGGGGGATTGCTGGTCTTTGGAAGAGATGAGAGAAGGCACTGGGTAGGTTTCATGGCTAAACTGGGTGTGGCTAATAAAATCTTGGTGAGAGAATTTTATGCAAACCTAAAATTCACAAACCAACATCATAAATCTAACACTGTTATAGGAAATAGATTACTTTTTCAACAGAGATTATTAATGAACTCTTTAGATCCCCTAACATCACCCTTTCTGGCAAATTTTAGGAATTTATGACAATCAACCCCTATTAGACACTATTTGTGAGTGCATTTGTAAAGTAGACCCCGAGTGGACCCTTAGTCAATTGGGAGAACTCGTCCACTTTTCCTAAACAAAATTGACACCTGAGGCTAACTATTGGCTTAAGTTTATCTCATCTCGCCTCTTACCCACCACACATATATCTGACATCATTAAGGATATATCACTCATGATCTATCCCACTTTCACTGATGTCCTCTTTGATATAGATTGATTTTTACATAGATCTATTTGGAAGAGTGCTACGAGGGGCTTAGTGTTTGGTTTGTATTATCCTTCTCTAATTACTGCTTTATATGCTTAGAAGGGTTCATGGAAATAATCAGGTGATGAGTTATTTCAGCTTGATTTGACAATTGAGGAGGACCTAAGGCCAGCAACAAAGAAGATACCGAGCTCCAAGACTAGAGGAAAGGTAGACTAGGTTTGGGGTAAGATGCGACTACTGCGACTCGAGCAACAACATCGGTAGACATGATTGGTCCATCATTTGAGTATTCCATTGGATAGATGTCCACATTACCAGCTAACCAAACCACCCCCAGAGTTGATGGGTGATGATTAGATGGGTTCTAGTGTTTTTCTCTATTAGCTTTGGTTTATTCCACATCTCATACGTATCCTATCACTTTTGCACACTTACAACTTGGATGGGATCTCTCTCTCCCTCTCTCTCTTTCTAACAACATTTCACAAATCTTACAAATCTTCGCTAAAAATTGAGACAACATTTAAATCTCATTCGTATTACTTTTCTACGCCTTATTTTCATATATTTTTGCTTAGATTTTTGCTTAAAATTAAATAAAAAATTTGACTGCATAACTTGCACCCAAAGAGGGCTCAAATCTAGTGAACTTGCTCCCATTTGAGGTGCAAGCTCTAAAGGCACAAATCAATTAAAAAAAAAAAAGAAAAGAAAAAATTGAGCTTGCGCCTTTTAGGCACAAGCTATCCGGATGGCCACCTTTACTGGACGCAACTTTTCTACTCTCGATGCCCAAAAAGAATGCTAATAGCAAATTTCAAAGAAAAATATTTTAGTACTTGCGCCCCAGACTCGCGCACTTGCTGGGTGTAAGTCATCAATTTTTTTTATTCTTTTAATTTGCATATTAAATTTATTTAGTAATTTTGTGATATATTAGTTGTATCATTTCATATGTTGAATATTCCAATAATCTGACAGAGAGAAGGGATCCATGATCAGGCCGCCTACATCACCCATATCGAAAGGCATCATGAGAAGGAGATCCCATGGCCCCACTACCCATCAAGTAGTAATGTACAAGCTGAGAAAAGGCCCTAATCATTTAAACACAAGGGTAATGACTCGAACTTGATCCTAATTGATAATGATGTGGATGCCAATCATAGGATTCTACCAAAGCTAGCTGCGGGTGATCCAGTTGTTGTTGACTTGATCCTGATTTCATGGTCACATTGCACTAAGCATATGGCTCAAGAGGCCGATAATATTTTATTTATTATATTTTGTTTCAGTTATGCATATCCCTAAAGTATGTTTGATGAGCGCTAACTATATACTTATGTCTATGTTATTTACGCAAGTGAGGACTCCTGAAGTGTTAGTCGAGAATTTCTATTTTGAGTCAGTAGAGGGGCAATGGGGTTGTTCAGAGTATGATGTTGCTATGGGAGAGCAATTTCTATCACCTGAGAGATTGCATGTTTTCTCGACATAACATCCCACTATTATGCATTTTTGTTGAGAGGTGGCAACTAAACACTAACACATTCCACATGTTACTCCGGAAAGCTGATAATTACTTTCCATAAAGTCCACTACATTTTGGGTCTGCCAGTGAAGGGATATCAATTTCGGCCTTGGTAGACCGATCTGACATGGTGGCAGTGTGTGTTGAGATACTGTCACTAAACCCCTATGATAGAGGCAATTGGGGTGGTGGCTGGAACAAAGTTCCCAAATATCCCCGAACATTATGAAAAGCTTCTTGAGACTCGCCTGTATCATATGCTCGAGGATAATTATGTAATTACGGGGTTCTTTCTATTCTTGAACAAGTCAAAGAATCAAGCAAGGCCTAAGTTTCACATGCTGCCGCAAGACATTTCGACCTTTTCATAAAATGCTTAGGGTGCAGTAACACTTGGCTACCTTTATCAATAGTTAGACATATCTTCTATGTCGATAGGAAATAGCTACCAGGATGTCTAGCTTTCTCGGAGGTAATATTACATTCCAATTTTGTTTTTTGTTATATTATGTGCATAATATTGCCTAGCATTCAAATATTTGCTATTGGTGCAGTTCTGGATATATGAGTACTTTCCTAGACTCAAATTAGCACAAGCAGCTATGGATGTGCTAGGACAGCTATGTTGCAAGAAGTGGCAGACATCTAATTGGATGGCACTAAATAAGAATGCAAAGTTGCTTGAGTACCGGCGTCTTTTAGGTGGGCTGATTGAGAATGATGTAAGGCCAAAGAGATCGAGGAACATGCAAGAGTATAAGGTTAAGTATGTGGCACACGATAGATAGTGCACACACGCTACACACGCATTGCAGTTTGGCTTCTACACGATTCATGCCATGCCTCTTTCTGCTGCGGATGCAGGTTATATGACTTAGTACACTGCTTGCACTCATTCCTCGATCTGAAACATGATATTGGTTCCCATCCCGCCTAAGAGCAGCACATGTAAGAGTTGATTCTACACCCGGCCATCTAAGATTTGACATAGGTACGGCATTTATTCTTAAGCTATGTGTAGCCTAACATCCCATGTAAGGAGTTACGAAATGTTATTACCTACTGTAAGCATATTTTAGAGCCTTCTGTGCTGTATTTTGAAACTCAACAAAGTTGTAGAACCTCATGATATAGGGTTAGGAGTTGAATCCAAATAGTGGTAGGGCTGATGGGAGGGGACAAAAGAGGGGTCAACGCTAATAATATGAGGGGTTTTACCTTAGTTTGCCTAAGTTTATATTTTCATTATGAATATCCCGTATGTAATGTACTACTTAGATATTTCATTTGATTTCTCTAAGTTTATTTTGTCTTAGTTTATCTCATTTTATCTATTCTATTTGGTTTCTAGTACCAATTGTAACACTGAAAATTAAATCCGTACAATAGCAATAGAATTAAAATTAAAAAGTAACAACAATAACCTTACTACTAAGACAGAAAAGTGAAAAGAAAACTATATCAGAGCTACAAGCAATTCACAATGACGGCACCAATTTGAGAACATTTCTTCCAAGTATCCAACGTTATCGTGTCGATATCTAAGCTATTGGTGGTTAATCGATGGTAGGGAATGGTTGTCATTCAAATGTAGGAGAATAAAGTGTCATGCAGATGCCTGGTATACTATCGGAATAACACATGAAATACCATTTATGCTCTCCAGGGAGATCAACAGCAAATGTGTAACACTTCGAGCACTTGATAACTCTTACACCGTCGCATATACTGTGTGGCTATCACTAAGCCTATATTTGATAAAGTCATCCAGTGGCATAATGACGACATCATACAAGCCACATACTGATCACCATACTATTTATTACCAAAAACGTCAACATAAATGTCCCACTGATCATTAAGTTTAGTGCACATTTTGTTCCTAACTTCCATCCAAAATTCTTGATTCTCGTATACAACTTTAGCTATACATTTGTACCCATAGTTTCCATCCCCTTCTGATGTCAACTCATGAAGATATTTGTCGTATGATAAAAGGTGGTAAAAATTGATTAAATTCAAGCCTATTAGCTCTGTTCTTTGCATGTACACATGAAAACTATGAATTTTCTCGATCTCTCTCAAATGATGAACCCACGTCCTTGGCCACATAAGTCCTTCCCAACTGACCTGGAAGAGGAGTGACCATGATCCCTCCACTTGGGAGAAAATCCACCTCGTCCTCTGTCTGATCCACATAAAGGCCGATTGATGCATAACTTTAAGAATATACACTCCATATTGATGGATCTCTTGTAGATGGATCTTTCATCGGAAGACCCCTGGGCTGCTGCATTGATAGCTCTTCGAATGGCTTGCCTCTGGATAAAGGTATGAGAATATCGTATCTGATATGACCTTTTGCGGTATCATCAGTCATGAAAGCAACTCTTGTACATATCCTTCAATCATGCCCCTAACTTCCATTTCATAATCCAATAGAATATTAGTCGGCAAGGGGGTTTCCATGCTTAGCGACCTCTAAAGCACATGGATGTTGTCACTAAAGAAAATGTCCACATGATGTTCTTTATGAGCAATCTCATGAGCACATGGGAGGATATGGATGTATCTCAAATAACATGTACACCTTCATGGATTTGGCCATACTCCGAAAGTTTGTCCTAAATTGCGTTCCTGATCCATCTTAGTTAATACTTCATGCATGACAACTTCAGCCAAATTTCGGTAATAGGGGTACAATACAACATGCTTAGGTATGCTACTGGATTTGCTGAATTTCGCCAATATTTCATTCATTTGGCTCTCATCCTAAAAGTTGATCAACCTCCATAGAGTTTCAAATCTGCTAATCGATGAGGCAAGCCAACCTAGAGAAGAGGGTACAGTTGTTGCCCTGTTGATCAATAAAAGTTACCAAATATCGCAATTATCACTTCAAATAATTTTAGAATTATAAAAATTGCATACTACAAAACAAATAAAAATATAGATAATTAAGTTATGTATTCGTTGTCCTATTAGCGAGGTGAAATACCTTATTAGTCCATGCACAGACGACCTTCTCTTTGTATATAGGCCAGGTCTCCTGTAGGTACGTCATTAACTGAACACGACCCTTGTAATCCCATACTATCTCTTGATAATTCTTCTCGAGCTCCTCCACAGTTAGAGAATTCACCAATATCTTCCACTTGCCAGGAGAGGTTGCAATATCATATCCTTTGATTCCAACGATGAAGTTTGTTGCCACTTGTTGAAAATTTTTGTTTATATGGAACGATATAGAAGATGGTATGACTTTAGGAAAATCTATTCTAGTGCCTTTATTAAGCCCAATTCCCTATCAGTACAATAACACTCGATAGCATGCCTCCATAAAAAACAACTGTGCTTCTTTGATCCAGATCTCATAAGAGCAACTGCAATATTGAAGTTTTTTCCCACGTGGTTACTTCAATATAGGCATCTTATACCTATTATTACATAACGAATATTAGAATTAGAAAGTATCCATAAGTCTTGTAGGTAAAATCCATCAGCATTATGTATAGGAATAGCATAAGAGTCTGATGGACCCCGGGTGGGCAAACATAAGGTCCATTATTTGGCTCTATTTCGGATTTGCATAATGCCACTGTACATAATTACTTTCTTGAATACAGTGCATAAGATGCTGTATAATTGTCCTGCCACACAAAGCTTCAACTTTAATCTTATTTCTAGCATTGTAAGTATATTTTAAAGAGGTTTTGATATTTGGATCCTTCTGCCTGATATGGTCCAAAATTTCTTTTAGCTTCACATGACTCTTAGTCAACACAACAATAGTTTCATACTGCTATCAGATCAATCTACTCACTAGTGAGTGCCCAAGGTGATAAGTCGTTGGAGGGTGATTTTGCTTCCTACTTAATACTGACATATGTCATACACCATCTCTTTCAGATGCCCTATCAATATAAAAAGACACTTGTATTTCTTTGTGCTTGTAAATGTTCAGCTCTCCACACTGATGTTTGATCTCATGTTTCTGCCTCTTCCATACCTCTCCCATGATAGACATACATTTTTGTCTGCGTGACGATTGTACAATTAAGAACATGTCATGACCTCCTGAGTAATAGCCTTTGCCCATTCTTTAAAGTCTTCTTTATTTGTAAATTTTTATCCAACACAAAATATCTGCTAAAATCAACTTTCTCAAACATTCCTAAATCAATCTGATTATCAAAACAACAAATAAATACAAAGTATAAAATTTAAGCAAAAAATACTTGTGCCCAAAATAGGTGCAAGGATGCTGACTTCAACCCTTTTTGGGTGCAAGTTGCTCACAATAGCTCAAACAATTTCTTTTCTTCACTTTTACCTTGTTTTCAAAAGAACTTTCTTCGAAATATGTTGCATTTATGTTTTGTATGAAAATTTCTAAGAATCATTAAATTTTTTGTCAAGAGTTGGTGAATATTTGAAAATAACGAGTTCTTGGGTATGGGTGGGTGTTTACAACATGAATATTCAAATGCTCTATGTTAATGAAAGTTGTTCTACATTTAGCAACTCTTTTCAAAGAGTCATATTCTTTACCATTAAGGAATATTTATTTAAGAAATCATATTTTGTTGTAACTTTTTATTCGAGGAATTATATACTCTCTAACTATAAAAATAAAAATTAGGAGAAAAAAATGAATCATATCCTCTCCACAACACTCACCATCCTTCCCTTTGATTGACTTTGCTATGTAAATCTAAGCTTTTAAGAGATTCCATAAACAAGATATCGCTTGTTGAGTTGCTATGGTTCGATGACTATAATTTTGCTTAATATTTTATACCCTTTAGAAAAATGCCATGTGTACAAAAACGGTTCTCTTGAATCACTACCTTTTAAATGACTTAATTAACCTTTATAATAATTTGTTAAGAAAACCTAATTATTTTAATTGAAAATAATACCTACAATATCCTTTTTATTTAATGTTTTATTTTCTCCTCACAAAAATCAAAAGATTCAAAACCGCTTTTATTACCTAGCTTCAACTATTCTCTACCTTCATGGATTTGATAATCAAACTATAAACAAGTTTGTTAATTAAATTCTAGTCGGTAAATTCAAACTCTTCAATCTAAAGTTGAAAGGGTGTTTAGATGAGCTTATAAGCTCTTCCAAACATCTTATAAGATGCTTTCAAGCTTATAAGATTTACAAAGTGTTTGGCAAAGTTTTTTAAAAAAGATCTTATGGCTTTCATAATAAGATGTTAGGATCTTATAAGTTTTTGTAATGAGTTCCTAACTTATTTTAAAATCTTAACACACACACACATATTAAATTTTAACCATTTACTAACATTTTATAAGTTAAAAGATCTTAGTCTATCTAATCATTTTAACAATTTATTTATAAATAAGATCTAATATCTTATAAGTTTCAAAAACATTTTATAAGATGTAAGAGCTTATAAGATGTTTAAAATAACTTAGCCAAACTTCTTCTTAATTACAAATCAAAAGTTGAACACATCAAAACCACCGTAGAAAGGTCATTAGATTTACAAGATTCAAGAGAAAATGGAGTACAATCTTTTGTTACAGCACAATGGATCGCTTCGATCCGCAAAATAGAAATGGTTGTTTGGATCCATTTCATTAGAAGAATAAAGGTATAAAATTGAGCAGACAAATTTTTTTAATCATATTATATTATTTAAAATGAAGTCCATATCATGATTCCATCTCTCTCCTATGTGGATAATGAGGCAGACAAGTTCTTGTTTGTCAAAATTGCCACATGCACATATTGCCCTAAAAAAATTTTAGTTGCTTAACATTAAGCATTTAAAATAAATATGATTACTTCTATAATTTATTTCTATATGCAAAATTTAAAATTAAGCCATTATGTAAATTACTTGCACCCTCTTACATCAATTTCCAGTCACTAATAATATTAAATTAAAAAAATTAGCAGTAGATTAAGTTTTTAATTATGATTATAATTATTATGATTATTATTGCTATTTTAACTCCATAGAACATAAAAAGACATTTAGTCTTTCAATTTTCTTCCACTTCCCTATACAATCATTCATTGGGTAGGTTAATTAGGGTTTCTTCTATATGTATTTTGAATATTTACATGTATCAAATACTTATTTTTACGAACCAGGATAATTTGCGAAAGAAGATTTGATGTTTCAATCTTGAGGTACATTTATAATTCATATCCTATAATTATTGGTAATATTATATCATAATATGATTTCAATTAATGTCTATTCTGATTTATTTTATCTATTCGTTTGATTTCTTTCATTTTATAATAATTCGGATGTAAACAAAAGATTCATCATTTGATATCATATCATAATATTCGTTTGACTTCTTTCATTCTTATTTTATTTGTTCATTTGATTTATTTTCACATCTATATTTGAGTTTCATCCATATGGAGTAATTATCTACTTTTTTTAAATAATTTTTGATATTTTAATATAAGATCTTGACCTTAATCTTGAGATTTTAATAGAATAGGGCAATCATATTAGAGTAGGACACAATACAAAACTAGAAACTATTATAAATATGAGATTCTTCTCGTGGAAATGCTAGGTTTTGTTGGTTATTTAGCAAAGAAAAATGACAAGGAATTATCTTAATTTGCTTATTAAATTTTTTGTTAAGAGTTGGTGAATATTTGAAAATAATGATTCTTGGGTGTGGGTCTTGAGATTTTAATATACTAGCGCAATCGTCTTAGAATAGGACACAATACAAACTAGAAACTATGATAAATATGAGATTCTTTTCGTGGAAATGCTAAGTTTTGTTTGGTTATTTAGCAAACAAAAATGACAAGGAATTATCTTAATTTGCTTATTAAATTTTTTGTTAAGAGTTGGTGAATATTTGAAAATAATGATTCTTGGGTGTGGGTGGGTGTTTATATAATAAGTATTGATTCTTGGGTGTGGGTGGGTGTTTTTACAAGAACTTCATATTTAAGAAGTACCGATAGCAACAGCAGGACCATCTTCCGAAGCCATCATTCATAGCACCATCTCCTCTAACTCCACTTGCACTAGCTATAACTGATTTCACAAGGCCATCAATAGTTGCATAAAATCCATCATCAAAGGCCATATCTTTATCTTGAAAATTCCCCTCTCCACCAATAGGATAAACTTCATTGGCTTCTCCACCAATTGGGCCAATAGAAACATCATTTCTAACAATAGAGGCAGTAGTTGAAATATCAAAATTGTCAAATTGCCTCATCCTCTCATCACTACCACATACACTATAATTGTAAACAAAATCTATCCTTTTATCCATCTCAGCAGCATAACTCAAAGCAGGTAAACTCACTTTAATCATTAGATCCACATACCCATACCCATTTGGGGAAATATCTTTACGGACTATAACCCCACCCTCATAGTGAACTACGGTATTTTTCAAACCTATAAAACAAACAAATACAATTTGTTATGCAATGCATTCATATGGATTGAAATCCCAAATTCAGTTCATACACATATCTTTTTGGCCATTCAACATATGAGTTCAAAAATGCAAATAATCATATCAACCCTTTACGAAAACCCTAAAAAATGAAAAAAAAAATTGAAATAGATAATATATCACATAAGCTTGCAATCAGTCATATTAACACATCAATAAGCTAAAAAAACCAAGAAAAACAGTATATTAATATCAAAAAGAAGAACATTTTTAAGGTTTTTAATTAAATTTCTAAAAAACTAATAAATCCTACAACAAAAACGTCACTACAAAGATCCACCCTCAAAACATAGTATTCATAAAAAAACCCTAAAAATATTAGGGGGGAAAAATCAAAAGAGATTAATATATGCAAAAAAGAAAAAAAAA
>JACFYI010001782.1:758672-769063 GCA_014898755.1 Handroanthus guayacan
TCTGTCACCCTTATAACTCCATAATAATATATAATCCTTATCCCTCCACAGGTCACCATCTCGAGTGGATTGTGAGATCCCACATCGGTTGGGGAGGAGAACGAAGCCTTCCATATATGGAGGGTGGATACCTTCCCCTTGTAGAGGCCTTTTAAAACCGTGAGGGTGTATGCCGGTTTCGTCCGGGTCCCCAAAGCGGACAATATCTGCAGGTGGGTTCCGGGGGCGTTACACGACAAGTACATGACTAATGACTCTCCTTGCCACATTGATGACATAAATCTCTCCTTTTGAAAGGTTATTTTTGGCATTTGCATGTGTCTCTTTTTTATGTCTATTATTCCACTTCTAGTGGTAGAGAGAATTATGATTATCATGAAAATGGTAATTATTGGGCCCATGTCCCTGGCCACTATTGCTACCACAACCACGACTATTGGTAGTGCCTTTTTCAAAATTAATATACAGTGTCATATTCACTTTTGAGAGTGGAGCAGATTTGGTGGGACAAATTTTATGATTTCTCATTCATAGTCCATTTTTCTGTTCATCCAAAAGGGAGGCATGAAAGCAATTCAGAGTATATTTAGAACATTTCTCACAATATTGCTATTGTAAGAGCATATTTGAAGCAACAAGTCCCCATCAATAATATTTTCTCCACATAATTTTAGTTGAGGATTAATTTTAAATATTATAGAGTTGTGCTCACTTACATATTTAAACTCTTGCAACCTTAAGTGCATGCAAACATAATGAGCTTTAGACAAGATAATCGGTGTTTGATTATCATACCTTTCTTTTAAATTACTCAACAACTTGAATGGATCTTTTACAGTTAAATATTCCATTTTCAACCCTTCATAAAGATGATGACGAAGAAAAATCATAACCTTAACTTTATCTTGCTCAAATGCTTCATTTTCTTTCATAATTGTATATGCAAGAGGTTTGGCATCTGAATGAATACCAGCATCAACTAGCCATGATAAATAGTTCTTGCCCATTATGTCAAAGACAACAAACTCAAGTTTCATGAGATTTAACATTCTAAAGGAAAAAAACATGTAATATTTTAAACCCATATACACATGTGATCACATAACAACCATGGATCGATTGAAACCGCCAACAAAAGAAAATAATCACGAACAAAACAAAGTATTAGCAATCACAATCAGCATGTCATATTTTTGGTATTTTGTAAAAATTTCTATGTAAAAATGATTTCACAACGGAAAGTAAGGTTACTTTTATTTCACACACAGAGTGATGCGCATATATATGTATATGAAATAATATATATTGTTTCTCACCAGTAATGATTGAAATCAAGGATCATGATTAGACTTTTAAAAATACACTTTAGCAATATATTTTAATTTTATGTTTGTATAGGCATATGAAGCAAAAATTGTAAAGTGCACTATTGCATAGGACCATGATTTATCATCCATCCAAAAGCAATATAGTCACTAATTTATTAAAGATTCAACCAACAATGACAAATTGTTGGAGTAGTGTCCAGCAAGCCAATTGAATTGGTTCATAAACTACTATTTTTTTGATGCAATCTTATTCCTTGGTTGCATTTAGATATATTTCTGATATGTTTCTATGAATGCATTCAGATGAAGTCTTCCAAATCACAATAGACTGCAGAACTTGGTTAGGATATGATGGTAATCATGAAATAAGTTTTTATAGTATTAATTTAAAAATATTCCAAACCATAGAATTTTTTACAAGAGCAAATTTTAGATTTGGATAAACTTGCATTAATGATGTATACTCTAATGATTTGAGATTTCTCTCATTTCATAGGAAAAGAATGCAATGACATCAATACATGTTGACTAGTGCTTATTGAAGAACAAGTTTATTAAAGGCTCAATTAGAGAAATTTATAAAATAGTCCTAGTGGCTTGTTGACAATGAAATTTTCTCAAGCTTATAATGGTGCATATAATTAGTACTTTTACTTGAGGCTCCATGGTAACCTTGTGTATAAGTGTTTAAACTTTTGATAAACACCCCTGCTTTTCAACAAGTCGTGTGAGGCGCTTATTAGGTTTACTCGACTTATGACATGAAGGTTTGTGAGTTGCAATAAAAGATCCATTTGCTCATCACGTAGAATGATTTGATCTCTTATATTTTCTATGATACTGGGTTCCTAAAATCATTGTGCAAAGTGGTGTGATAATTTGCAGAAGTTTCCCAAAGATAAAGTCAATCGAATTGATTATTAAGAATAAATTTATAGTTATTGAGGTTATTAGGGAACCAATAAATATTTTAACTCTAGGCTACAACCGGGAGATAAAAAATAGAATAACCATATTTGTATGGTACTCGTAAGCAAATAGATTTACATCTAATAAATTCCTCTAATTGGTTAGATTCTAGAACTTGAAGCTAAAACATTGTTCATAAAGATCGAGGACTCTTGAATTAATAAAAGACTAATTCAAAAGTGGTAAATTGAAGGAGTTCAATCAATTAAAACATTTATTATTTGTTAATTAAATTGCAATTAGTTGGAGGCTCATATCTAATTAATTGGTGAAGCTTGGGGGTCAAACACAAAAGCCTCTTTTCATCACTTGTGCATTTTTTCAGATTATCTAATGTGCTAGATAATTGGGAGAAGACTTAATTGACTAATTTAATTAATCAATTCAGCTAGATTAATTTGAGTGAGTTAAATTAATCTAATTAATTTAATGCGTTCAATTAAGCCAATTAAATTAATGGTTAATTTTAATTGGGCCAAAAATTACAATTTAAGGCTGTGTTTTAATGATGTTTTGGGCTATTTAAACCATCAAAGCCCAATGTTTACTTTGCAAATCAATAAAAGCGGGCTTAACCTTTAAGCCTGTGAAAAGTTGGCTAATGGGGGGTTAAATAAACTCTTCAAATTGGACAGTTTATTAGCTCATGTTTCTAACATTTTTTTATCGATGACAAAAAAGTTCCGATCATTATTATTGTTCACTCCATTATGCCATTAAACCCTCATGCTCTCTCCCCTATTTCCCTTCGGCCTTCTTCCATTGGCAGTCATATCAGAAGCAAAGTAGCAGGAGTGTGAACATCGAAACATGTGCCAATTTTTGCTTCTCCATTGACATATCTCTAACTTAGGGACAAACATATATAAAAACAAGTGATTTTCAATTGTCTTCTTCCACCTCCTTAACACAGTGGAAAACAATAGCTGCTCTCTTTTTTTCATTATTATTTTTCTTACATTTTATTTATTTGTTTCTTCAATATGTTAGAAGAAGAAAAATGTGAAAATATATTAATTATTTGAAAAATAGAAGAAAATTTTTTGAAAAAGATCATTTTCCATTGGGAAGAGCATTACCATCAGGTGATGATGGAAGAGGATGAAATTTAATTAATTGCTGCAGCAGGAATTAGTAAAAAATTATAATGATTTTTAGCCCTTTCATCCCAATATATTTCTATAATTATATATTACTCAAAATAATACTAAATATCTAACATAAGCACAAATAATTTTTTTTTATTTTAATGTTTTCACTTTTTTTTTTTGTGAATTTTTTTGGGTTCTTGCAAATAAAAAAATGCAACATCTAATGATTTTTTTGCAATATTTAACAATGAGGGCATATTAGTAAATAAACAAGCTAAACTACTTTTTACCAAACCATTAGTGTAAATATCCCACCTAGTTTAAGTTAATCAAATCACTCTAAATTATTAAAGTAAACATACCACCAAATTCAAACTTATCTATTTAAATCATTGTTCAAACCATTCATGAATCAAACCCCCCATTAACCAATATTCCCAAAGTAAACTAGGCCTAATAGTCAAGCTGGACTAATCAAATTAAAAAGTTAATTTAATTGGATCTCAAGGTTAAGTCAACTTGTTTGGTTAAACTGAACCACTTGCATTAAAAACTTAATTTAATTGAACCATACAACCATACAAATTAATTGGTTAATTTACATTGGGCCACTTGAATTAAGGATTAATCCCGAAGGTCTTGTGAGATTAATTTTGCAGGAAAACCCAATGGGAATTAAATTCATTTAAAATAATGAAATATTATTTTAGCTAAATTAAATTAAGGATTTGATTAATGCTAAAATAAATTGCTATATAAAATTTAAATGGACCAAGAGGATTCAAGAGGACTTAAGAAAAGTAGGGAACAATAAGGTGGAGATTTAGAACCTTCCACCACCTCATGCCACGTTGCTTTTAAAAAAAATTGCAAATGGTCGAATTTTACACACTTAATTGGCCAAGTTCATTCTTCAATCTTACCTACAAATTACTCTATCATCCTCCATAAATCATCGTCTTTTCTCTCCTAAAATTATCCCAACCTTCGTCTAATCTAACTTTGGATTTTGTTGGTTGATAAATTGAAGAGGTGTTTGGATATACCTAGAGGTATCCTAGATTGGATAGTTGTGTGAATCAACCAAGAGTTTGATGGAAGAACAAGATCAAAGAGTTAATTGGTGCTTCAAATGTTTTATGTCAAGAACTATTTTGGAGGAAGAGTTTTTTTTTCTTTTGCTCATCAAGTGTTAGTGATCCAAGATCTAGAGACTGAAGAATTGTTGATTCAAGGAGTGAGGATCAACTTTATTGATAATGATCAAGTTTTGGATCTTGATGGATTGAGAAGGTCGAATGTTTAATTAGGTTTGCTGTAATTATCAAAACAATCCTTCAAGTTTGAATAATTACTGTTACATTTCTTGAAGATCCTAAATATTACGAGTAAATCTTTTGGATAAATGGATGTAATTATAATATTATGTGTTGCCTTGGGGGTTTAACTGTAGTTATGCATACGTTCAAGGGGCATAATTATAATTATGCATTGTTGCACTATGCACTAGAGGATGTAATTGTAATTATTCAAACACTTTGGGGGTGTTTTGATAATTATGATAAACCTTAGGGGGTTGTAAGGGTAATTATCCCTTTTTTTTTATTATCTCTACCACTTTCACAAATAGTTATTGTGTTGAAAAAATTGCAACTTGCAGTGTAGAGTTAAGCATAAGTGGGGGGAATAATGCTTCTTCGAATTTTAGCACAGTGGAATGTGCTTAGGAATGAATGCTTCGTAAGCTTGATAATTCTGAACTTCCGGTACTCAAGCAAATAATTGTTTAGTAGACAGAGTAGTATACAGTAAGCAGTGCAGTAATCAATAAGTGCAGAATAATGTAAAGTAAATAATCAAGCAAGTAAAGAACACAGGGATTTTAGAGAGCTTAGAGATCAACTGATCCTAATTTTCTACCTAAGCTTTTCAACTTAGCATTTTGGGAAAACAAATTTTGACCCTTCAGATCTTTGCTGGAGCAATTTTAACCTAGATTTTTGCGAGCAAAATCGTAACCCAGTCCTTTAAGGCACTAAAAGACCAAACCTTTGACCCTTGCAAGCTTAACCAAATAGATTTTCAATAAAGAAACAATCTCAACCCTCCAGATCTTTGCTGGAGCAATCTTAACCCAGATTTTTGTGAGCACAATCCTAACCCAGTCCTTTAAGGTACTAAAAGACCAAACCTTTGACATTTGCAAGCTTAACCAAACAGATTTTCGATAAAGAAATAATCTTAACCTTCCAGATCTTTGCTGGAGCAATCTTAACCCAGATTTTTATGAACACAATCATAACCCTGTCCTTTAAGGTACTAAAAGACCAAACCTTTGACCTTTGCAAACTTAGCCAACAACCCAGTTCTTTATCGTACTGAAAGACCAAATCTTTGACTTTTTGGGCAATTATCCAACAACCTAGATTTTTGCAAGATACAATCCTAACCCAACTTTCTAATGGCTAAAGTCTAATCAATTATGAGTACTTCACTAGGAAACAAATTCCTTTTGTGGGATAAAGTTTAAACCCAACTTTTCATGGCTCAAGTCAAATTGCTAAATAATGTTTTACAAGGAAACATATTCCTTCTGCACTCTGATTTTACAAAGTCAGAAGAGAGGCCTATCAAAGCAAGAAGAAAGGGGCATGCAGAACCTTTGGAAAAAGGGAGGAAAAAAAACATAAGAAGGCTTGGAGCTGGATAGCAACATGACTTAAGAAAAGGGTGAAGGATTCGGAGTGGACCTTATGCAAGAAAGTGTCCAATCAAAGAAGTTGGCCATTAAAGACAACACCTAATGAGGAAATTATAACATATTTGACTCTAGATGCCCAAGATAACGAGGGTGTTCGGGAGTCAAGCATCGCAAAGCATAAGAAGTAAACTTAATGTAAGATTTTAATTATTGTTCATTTCTTGATATGTTCTTAAATGTTTTTTTTTTCTTTTTATGTATTGCTATGTTAGGTGAAAAGAGGTGAAAAGAAGTCATCTTGGTGAAGGAAGTAGTGGAATTAGGAGATTTTCAAGAGCAAAAGGTTTATCAAAGGTATATTATGAATTAAGTTTAGTTTAAGTCACTCTTAGTTGGGGACTTTGAGTTGTATTGTTAAGTTAAGTTTAATTTTCTCTTCTGTCTTTACAGGTCAAAAGTGTTGTGGATCTCCAAGAGTGAGAGGCGAAAAACAAAGATACACTCTTTACATTCATTACATAATGTATATATCTTACATTCATTAATTTTGATATTATAATATGTAGGACACCAAAACAACTATTGCTGTGGTGACTAAGGAGGTACTTAGACCATCCGTGTACCAACAACGGCAAATGTCACAAAGTAGAATAATGTGACCAAAACATAAGGAAATAAGAAATTTGTGCAACCCCGCAACATCACACAAGTAGTGGATAATTTGATTGGAAGAAAAAAAATAGGAAGGCAAAGAAAGAAGTGACTTACGTGTTGTGCTCATTTAGAAAACATTTGATGTATTTAGATAATGATATTTTACGTTAGATGGTACTTTTTTTTTTGGTCAACCTTGTCATTTGTTTGGATTTTTGTGTACAGAGGCAAGGGAACCAAACTTGTTAAATGTTTGTGGACGCATGGAATCAAATTGTTTTCTTGTTTGTTTGGGAATCCGTCTAATATGTGAATATTTTGGTAACTGGCTAATAACATTGTTGTTTTCGTTTGTTGATTTGTTACCAATTGTTGTTATTCAGTGCAATTCCTTATTATATATTTTTTTACAAATGTTATTATTAGTCCATTAATATTATAATGTCACAGAGGTATGTCCAAACTTTATTGCACCGTGAAGTTATTTTGTGAACATGATTCTAGACTTTATTGTATCGTGAAGTTTCCAAAAGTGCGCTAAAGTCTACCAAAAATCCAATTTCTATTATACTGCAATGGTATTTTAGACTGTGTGTGTATATATGAATTAAACTGTGAGGTGTGTTTTGTGTTATGTATACTACATGAAGTCAACAAAATGGTGTGATACTTAGAATTTTTCTATTTGGTATAACTTTGATTCACAGGGATATAATTGTTAACTTGAAGGATTTGTAAGGAAAAAAACCTCCATAAGAAATTTTGAATTGGTCTTGAGGAGAGAAAAAGCTGAAACTACATTAAGTTGCAAGATTTGGAAATCTAAACTTGCTTATGTAAAAATGAAATGGGTAACCCAATAACAACCTAATAAAAGTTATAAATTGTAGTCCATTTTGTATAAAGACTATTTCACTTTGAATGAGAAAAATAATAAGTGCTTATATATTTATTGGGGTGGTCAAATGCGGTGATATGGCCACTTGTTTAATGAAGCCTTTTGAAAGCAAGATTTCCAATTTCCTAACCATTTGCTTTGAAATGTGAGGAAAATAATTCAATTCTAGCATTGCCCTTTGGAATGTGAGGATAAAAGAGTCTTGATGTGCATTACAGCTATGAAACATCTTAACAATTTATTGTACCAAAGCAGCCTTTAGAGAACTAAAACAAAATTACATAAACATGACTATCAAATTTTTTATTAAAACTCTGAATGATTCATTAACCCAAAGATTATTTTACAACAAAAGACTATATGGCATATATAATTTAGTATTAAACAAAAAAAACACAAAGATCTTTACATTAAAAAGAGTCTTATATACAACTTCATCTTTTTCTAAAT
Source organism: Handroanthus guayacan (assembly GCA_014898755.1). Classification (NCBI taxonomy): domain Eukaryota; kingdom Viridiplantae; phylum Streptophyta; class Magnoliopsida; order Lamiales; family Bignoniaceae; genus Handroanthus; species Handroanthus guayacan. Next base: position 766,764 of record JACFYI010001782.1, read on the forward strand.
GCATCACATAAATAACATAAGCCTAAATAAACCAAATTACAACAACAAAAAAAAAAAAAGCAGAAAATTGAAATCTTGCAACAGTTTCTCTGAGTCCATCTCTATCTTCTTAATTTTTCATTCTCAGCCTTCAAGTCATTTATTTTGCAAAAAAGACCTCGAAAATAAAATAAAATCCATAGCCCAGACGAGAACTCTTAGGTCAAAAAAGAAAGTAGAAACCAAAAAACCTAAATCCATTTGTAATTGAGACTTACATTATCTTTTTAGCATTAAAGAAATCTTCTACTAGAATTTTGCATAGCTAGAAGTCTAGCATATCTGCCAAACAAAAAATAAGGAAAATGAAAGAAGCAGATAGCAAGAGAAAAAGGAACTTTGAAGAGAGAAACTATTTAACATAAGATAAATGGTTAAAATATATATTAGGGAAAAAATAAGTGAGAAATAATTTGTAGAAAAAAAAAGTCAGCATTTTTTAATTTTAGGTAGCAAAATAAAAAATGACGTGAAAGTGGGCTTGACAAATGGTGCGAGACCCCCAAAGTTTAGGCCTGACTAAAGCTGACTAGGATCACGTGGTCCTAATTTCAGTTGACCTAATTTGCAAAACAAGAAAAAAAGTATCCGATATTCAAAATTTTATGAAAAATGGACCAAAAGTGCTGACCCCTGGACAAAAAGACTAGAATCAATAGAGACTACAGTTTGCAATTTTCCCTAGACAAGTTGTAAAATGAATTGTTCTTTTAAGGGCTAGTTCACTTTTGGAGTGTTAGTAAATAGGAGTTTAGTTTATGAATGGTTTGAATGATAGATCAAAGGGTAAGTTTAGATTTGTACTAACCCTAGACAAAAAATACTAGAATCAAAAGAGGCCATAGTTTGCAATTTTCCCTAGATAAGTTATAAAATGGATTATTCTTTTAAAGGTTAGTTCTTGGAGAGTTTTGTTAAATCGGGGTTTGTTTTATGGATGGTTTGAATGATAGTTTAAAAGGTAAGTTCAGATTTGTGGTTATGTCGGAGTAGTGCCTACCGAATCAATTGAAATGGCTCATAAACCACTCCTTTTTGTGATACAATCTTATTTGATTAATATGTCTTGATATGACAACTTTCATCTTATGCGTATTTTATTTCTACAAATGCATTTAAATGAAGTCCTCAAGATATGCATGTGATGTTAATTATAAAACAAGTCTTTATAGTCATGATCTTAAAATATTCCAAGTCATAGAATTTATGATACAAGAATATTTTAGATTTGGATAGAGTTTCGTTAATAATGCATACACAAGAAGCTAGGATTTGCCTCATTTCATAGGCAAACAATATAGTGACATCGGTGCATGTTATTGGGGCTTTTTAAAAGAATAAGTTCATTGAAGACTCAATCGGAAAAATCGATGAGATAGCCGTAGTGGCTTGTCAACGATGGAATTTTCCGTAACCTACAGTAGTACATACAATTAGTCATTTGACTTGAGGTTCTATAGCTATCTTGTGTATAAATGTTTGAGCTTTAATAAATGACTTGAATTTGCAATAAGTCGTTTAAGGAATTTATCAGGCTCACTCGACTTATGACAAAGAGGTATGTGATTCTCAACAAAAGATGTATTTACTCATCTCGTAGAATGAGTTGATCTCCTATATTTTTCATAATGCTTGGTTCCCAAAACCCTTGCACAAGATGGATTGACAGTTTGGAACAGTGTTTCCAAGATGAGGTCAAAATGAGCCCATCATTAAGAATAGAAACATAACTAGTGAGGGGATTATTGTGCCGATAAATATCTTACCCTAGATCACAATCGCGAGATAGAAAATGGAAGGATTGTATTCACATGGTACTCAAAAGTCGATGGATTCACACTAAATCAATTTATACAATTGGTTGGGCTCCATGATTTGAAGTTAGAGCATTATTCAAAAAAATTGGGTACTCTTGATATTAATAAAGATTAATACAAGTGATTAGTTAAAAGGATTCAATCAATCAAAATACTTAGTATTCATCAATTAAGCCGCAAATGGTTGGAGGCCCATGTCTTATTAATTAGTGAACCTAAAAAGTCATGCACAAAAATCTCTTGTTATTACTAGAGAATTTTAAGAGATTATCTAAAGAGTCAAATAATTGAAAGAAGATGTGTTGACTAATTTGATTAGTCAACTTGGCTAGATTAATTTAAGAAATTTAATTAATTTAATTAATTTATGGGATAATTACACTTTATTCCGTGAACTATGAACCTTTTTATATTTTACCCACCAATTTTTTTTTTTTTTTTTTT
>JACFYI010001782.1:769133-780792 GCA_014898755.1 Handroanthus guayacan
ACTACTAGATGGTAAAGTATAAATATCGCATAGTATAGGGGATAAAGTGTAAATATTCCATCTCACATAAAATTGACCGTGCGTTTTACGCGGTAAACTGTGGCCGGAATATTCCAAAATATTCTACTGGAAACCATTCAAGGGGGCAACATGCAAATTTTCGGAAAGTTTGTATGGTAGTTTGAAACTAAAAAAAGTTCAGTGGGTTAAGTGTAAAAAGACATATAGTTTAGGGGGTAAAGTGTAATTATCCCTTAATTTAATATGTTAAATTAATCTCTAAATTAACTATTTGATCTTTAATAAGGGACCGAAAATTTATGAAAAATTAATTCAATTTAATAAGGTTAAATGGAGCTAATTAAATTAAAGAGTTAATTTAATTAGCAATTGAGGTTAAAGTCAACTTAAGGGGTCAAGTTCACCCACTCGAATTGATAATATAATTTAATTGGGCTAAAATTAAATTATTAGTTAATTTACTTGGGTCAATTAAATAAAGAATTAATTCAAGACCCCCATTCAAGCATATTTTGGAGGGGCGCCCACTTGGAAAGAGTTCAATTAATATAATACTATTTTATTGTGTTTTAACAAAATTATGAATTACTGAGTATACCAATGCTATGAAACAAGCTCGACTAGATAGTGCCCGCGATTTTATGAAATCTCCAACTTTCCAAGGTCTTGTAGATAAGAAAGCTCCTGAATATGGGTTTTTAGCCTTCACGAAGTGCCAGGCTTAGATCTAACACTTAGATGGCTTCAAGCAAGGTTTTGATGTAGGGTAGTTAGATGTCACCAAGACTGCTAACCTGCAAGACTATGCTCCAGATGAGGAGGCTGCGATGTCCCCTCTTGAAGGTGAATTTGCTGCTTTAACTCAAGAAAATGAAGATGGGAGTGATGAAGGATTCGAATCTAATCGTTAAGCATCATGGCGACCTCCCTTTTTTGTCTAGTCAAAACCTGGTCCTGTAGTTCCTTGATCGCTGTATAGGTCTATTTTTGGTGAGGTCACGAACTATTTATGAGGTCACGAACTATTTACAAACTTTTGGAACTTAGTTGTTATGCGACCTCTTAAACTTGTACATCTTTTGCCTACCATTGAAGTTTTATTTTAGCGTTGGCACTTACTTTGCTTTTTACACCATATTATTGTAAGGTCTTTTTCAGACATGAAGGTCTCGATTATCTCAAGGGCTTGCCTTTTTTAGAACGGATTTAGAATTAGTCTTCTTCAAATTTTGAGGTCAAAACAACCTTGATACCTTATCTTTCCCAGAAAAATTTTATGATTAATCCTTTTCAGACATTAGGGTCGGAATGACCTTGAGCGCCTTTTTCAGATAAGGTTTACAATAAATCTTTTTCAGATTTTATTGTTTCGTCATTTTTTTTGGAGGTCGTTTGACCTATAAGACATCCTTTTCATTTTGAGGTTGTATGACTCCTAGGACCTTTTTCAAATCTTGCTTTCCAGTTATGGGATTGTGTGATTGCAAGGATGAGCTTTTCAAATTTTGAGGTTAGCGGACCTCTAAAACATCTTCAGGATAAGTTTTTCTAATTATGAGGTTGTGTGATCTCTAGGATTTGACACTTTTCTTTTCCCAAATGATCTTTTTCAGATTTTTGGGTTCAAAATAACCTCGCAACCATGGCCTCTCGAATCTTTTCTAGATAAAGCTTATTTTCGGATTATGAGGTCGCATGACCTCTTAAATTTATCTATTTAAGATGAAGTCTTTTTTTCAATTTGTGAAGGTTGCATGACCTCTCAATCTTTTTTAGATAAAGTTTCTCTTTCAAATTATGAGGTCACATGACCTCTCACACTTAATTTTTTATGAAGTCGCATGACCTCTCCAAAGTCTCGGATTTTGAGGTCCCATGACCTCATAAGTTTGGGTTCGTTGGATGACCTCTTAAATTTTCATATTTTGAAATCAATTGACCTTTAAGACTTATCTTTTTCAAACTAAGTTTTTTATTTTTTGAGGTCATGTGACCTTTGAAACTTATCTTTTTCAGAATAAGTTTTTCATTCTTTGAGGCCGAGTGACTTTTGGAATTTATCCTTTTTAAAATAAGTTTTTCATTTGAGGTCATGTGACCTCTAGAACTTATCTTTTTCAAAATAAGTTTTTTATTTTTTGAGATCATGTGACCTCTGGAACTTATCTTTTTCAGAATAAGTTTTTTATTTTTTTTTCCGAGACAAAATGACCCGCTGAACCAATGTTGCTTGTAACCATATAGAAATAAAGGACTAAATGAAACACTTCATTAATAGGAATACATCACATATAAAATTTTTTTAAGTTTTGAACATTCCATGGTCTTGGGAGCTCTTTGTCTTCACGATCTGCTAAACAGTATGCCCCGTGCTTTGTAATTTAATGATTTTGAAAGGCTCTTCCCATTTGGAGTCCAACTTTTCCACATGTTTGGAGACTTCTGCCTTTTTTAGGACTAAGTCTCCAACCTGGAAGCTCTTTGTTTTGACTTTTTGGTTACATGTCCTGATCAGTGCATTCTGGCATTTTAGGATTTTTGCTCTTGCTTTATCTCGTGTTTTGATCATTTCCAACTCCATGGACCTCATTTCCTTGTTCCTATCCTCATCATATTACAACACTCTTAAGGTCAGTTCCCTAATCTCAGCTGGTATCACCACCTCCGACCCATACACAAAACAAAACGGAGTTTCTCCAGTGGTACATCTTGGGGTTGTTCGGTACGCCCATAAGACCCTTGGTGGTTTATCAGCCCAGTAACTCTTCGTATCAGCCAGTATGCGATTAATGACCTCGATCTGTCCATTTATCTGCGGGTGTCCCACAGATGTGAATCGCTGTTCAATCTTCATTTCTTTGCATTCGGCTATTATCTTTTTTCCTTGGAATTGTGTTCCATTATCCGAGATTAAGATCTTTGGGACCCGAACCTACACACAATATTTTTCCATAAGAAGTTCATGATGTCATTTTCAAAAATTTTTGTCAAGGCTTCTACTTCAACCCATTTTGTGAAATATCCCGCAGCAACCACTATGAATTTTTTTTTTTACCCTTACTGGGAGGGAAAGTTTGTAAGATATCAATTCCCCATTGGTCAAAGGGGCATGCTACACCAATAGCCTCCATCGTGGGCCCTGGTTGATGTGCCACGTTTGCATGAAATTGGCATTGTTCACATTTCTTGACAAAGTAAATGGCGTCTTGCTTCAAAGTTGGCCAGAAATACCATTGCCGCTTGATCTTTAACGTCAATGCGCGAGCTCTAGAGTAGTTCCTGCAGTTTTCTTCATGGATTTTGCGCATCACATAATGTGCCCTTTTAGGACCCAAACATTTCAATAGTAGTCCTTCAAATGATCTTTTATAGAGTTGTCCATCAATTATAGTGCATTTGTTTGCTTTGAATCTGAGGTGCTTAGCTTCTTTTGAATCTGTAGATATCTCTCCATTCATTAGGTATTTGACAAAACAATTTTTCAAAATCCATTCGTAAGTTGCAATACTTTTTGTTCGATGACCCGCTCAGGTCCTAGTTTTTCAACCACAAGCAAGCTACCTTTCTAGTATTCACCCTGTGAGCCATTAGGCCAAATTTTGATAGGGCATCTGCCTTTTCATTCTCTTCTTTTGGGATCTAGTGGAGTTCACAATCATGAGTTCTTTAACCTTTTTCAGGTAGTTCATCAAGGTGATTTCTCTTTGTTTTGTATTCTCCTTTAACCTGCAGTGCTACCAGCTAGGAGTCCGTGAATACATTCACCTTTCTTATCTTAAGGCCTGAAGCAATGTTGAAACCTATGATCAGGGCCTCGAACTCAGCTTTATTATTCGTGAACTCAAAATCCAGCTTAGCAGCATACTCCAATTTAATGACTTCTGGTCCCTGTGTGTATATTCCGATACCAACTTTATGTGACCCTGCTGAGCCATTAATGTGCATTAACCAAGTTTCCAACTTCTTCACTTTATTTGGCTCTTGTGTTAGCTCAACTACAAAATCCGCTAATGCCTGTGCTTTGGTAGAGGTCCTCCCATGGAACTTGATCTCGAACTCATCAAGCTTAACTGCCCACTTCACCAACCTCCCTGAGGCATCAGGTTTTGAAAGTACTTGCCTCAAGGTATGATCAGTTAGAACTATGACCTTATGAGATTGAAAATAAGGTCTTAGTTTTTTGGCTATCATGACCACGCCTAAAGCTAACTTTTCAATTTTTGTGTATCGAGTCTCGGTTCCTTGCAGTATTTTACTAACATAGTACATGGGTTTATGAGGTCCTTCTTCTTCTTTAACAAGAACTGCACTGACAGCTATCTTGGAGATCGCCAAGTATAGGTACAATGGTTCACTAGGTGTAGGTTTTGTTAACAAAGGGGTTGAGGTCAAGTATGTTTTGAGATCTTGAAAAGCTTTTTCAGCATCCTCATCCCAACAAAATTTTTTCAAGTTTGTTAACAACTAGAAGAAATGAAGCTTTTGTCAGCTAATCCTGAGATAAACCTATTTAGTGAAGCGATTCTTCCTGCCAACTTCTGTACATCCTTGACTAATTTTGGAGAGGTCATGTCAAGTATTGCTTTGATCTTCTCAGGATTCGCCTCTATGCCTCTTTCATTGACTAAGTAGCCCAGAAATTTTCCACCTCTTACCTCGAAAGTGCACTTATTTGGATTCAACTTCATCCCATACTTACACAAAATGTTGAATGACTTCTTAAAGTGGTTCAAGTGATCTTCCTCTCTAAGACTCTTCACTAATATATCATCCACATACACCTTCATGGGTTTTTCAATAAAACCTTCAAATATTTTGTTCACGAGCCTTTATTACGTGGCTTCAGCATTCATGAGCCCAAAGGGTATCACATTATAATAGTAAATCCCTTTTTCAACCACAAATGGGGTCTTACTCCTATCTTCCTCCGCTATGAAAATCTAATGATATCCCTGGAATGCATCCATCATGCTGAATAGGGCACATCCTGCAGTTGAGTCCACTAATAGGTCAATTCGAAATAATGGATAAGAATCCTTGGGGCATGCTTTGTTTAAGTTTGAGAAATCGGTACACATTCTCCACTTTCCACCTGGCTTGGGTACTATCACGACATTGGCCAACCAATCTATGAATTGAACCTCCACGATGTACCCTACTTCCAACAGCTTGTTTACTTCCTCTTCGATCACCTTATTCCTTTGGCTCCAAAGATTCTTTTCTAGCTTTGCCCCGGGATCAATGTTCAGTCTGTGCACGATCACCTCGCGGTTAATCCCTTTAAAGTCAAATGCTTTCCATGCAAAGATATCTGCATTTTCGCAGAGACAGTCGATCACTACAGCTTCCATATTCGGGGGCATACTCGACCCTATTTAGTTACTTTCCCTTATGTCTCGGGGATTAAGTTGATCACCTAAAATTCTTCAACTAGTGTAATTCTGATATCCTCCATCTTCATCTTTTTTCCATCTCCATCCTCCTCATAAACTAAGGTCTCCAGGTCAACCGAGGAACTACGTTCCTTTTTTATCACCTTCTTCTTCGTTGTTTTTTTTTCTTTCTTAGTAACATTTGATAACATTCACGAGCCTCATTTTGATCTCCATGACCTCACCAACACCATTCTTTGTGGGAAATTTTATTTTGGGATGGCATGTTGAGGCTGTCACTTGAAACGAGTTAAGTCCCGATCTTCCCAACATCACATTATAAGCCGAAGGTGAGTCTACAACCAAGAACTTCATCATTATTGTTTTTCTGCACGGTTTTGTTCCCATTGATGTTGGGAGGTTAACCGTTCCTACTGGTATGACCTCTAATCCTCTAAATCTAACCAACAGAGTGTGCAATGGCTTTAAGACCGTTACATCCAAGCTCATTCTCCTCAATCCATCTAGAAATATTATGTCCACCGAGCTCCCATTATCCATCTATACCTTCTTGACCGCAAAATTCGTAATGTCCATGGTGATCACCAATGGGTCGTTATGCGGCATCACTATGCCTTGAGCGTCATTTTCATCAAAGGTGATACGGGGTTGACTTTCAATTTTGAGCACCTTCGTGCTTGGACCTCTGGTGCTTAGTTCCCTTACATACTTCTTCCTCGCATATGTGAATCTCCAGATGTTGGTCCATCAGCTATTGTGTTTATGACCCCTCTCTTTGGGAGATTGTCATCCATTTGCTCCTTATGTTTTTCTTCCTTCCTCTTGCCGTATTTTAGAGGCTCTCTTTCCAAACTTTCGGATCGTGCTCTTTTCTTTTCTTCTTCTTTCAAGACCTTGGGGCCTTGTTTTCTCAAGATATACTCTTTGAAGTATCCTTATTGTATTAATCACTCAATTTCGTCTTTGAGCTAGAAGCAATCTTCAGTATCATGATCTTTGTCCTTATGAAAGTGGCAATCTTTTTTGGAGGCCATTTTTGATAGGGTGTCTCTTGTCTTCTTGGGCCATTGTAGGAGCTTGGGATCTTCAATGGCCATCAAAGCTTGAGCTCAGGTAATCGCCGATAGAGTATAATGGTTGTTTGCCTTTTTTAGATCTAGCTTCTATTTTTTGCTCTTTCTTATCCTTCTAGAACCTTGGGTTTTTTTTTTTGTGGTGCTCCATGTTCCTTCATTTTATTAAACTCCTCCTTATTGATATGCATTTCAGACTTGATCATCAATTCTTCCATGGATTTAGGTGGGCTGCATGAGACCTTTGATCTAAAGCTCCCAGGTTGCAGACTGTTTAGCAAGATGGAAACCACCAGGTCCACCTTGAGGTCTTGAACCAATAGACTCTCTGTGTTGAACCTATCCGTGAACTCTTATAGAGGCTCACTTCCTTCTGCTGGATAGAGAAAAGATGCGTGTACGGTCTCTTGGCCTTCTTCTTGCTAGCGAAGTGATATATGAACTTCCTAGCTACTTAAGTATAGCTCACCATGGTTCCTAGCACGAAGCTCGTGAACCCTTCGTCAGCAGCCTCATCTACAGTAGTAGAGAAAATTTGAGCCTTCTGAGCGTCACTGATAGCATAAAGTCGAATTATCCTTTCAAACTTGTTCACATGCCTTTGTGGACCTCCAACCCCATCATAATTTCGTAATTCTGGGATCCTAAAATCATTCGGGACATATTCAGCCAATATCTCTTCACAGATTCACAACTCCACATCTTTTTAGTTCATCCAATTTTTTGCTCAGGCATTCGACCTCCCCACTGATCTTGTTTACCTCATGCCTAGAGATCTCGAGTCGAAGTCTTTGTATAGAGGTTTCTTCTCTAACCTACTTATGATGAGCTTGGGTATGGACCCTCTTTCCACCCACACTTCGGTGAAGCAACCTCTCTCGATGTCGTCGGTAAATATTAGGGGGACCCCGAGGTCTAGGGGTCCTGCTTACCATATTTTCAAAATCGGCGAGCCCCTTAACAACATTTCCTTTATCTTTGTATCCTTTATTCATAGGAGCTTCTGGAAAAAGATGCCTTGGTGCGACTAGAGGTGGATTGTGTCGAGCTTGTGGGTTTTAAGCTTGAGCTTGTTGATTGTCTATCATATACTTCTTCTGTACTTCATAAAACATCTCCTTTAGCTGAGACTTTGACATCTGAATAATGACATCACCTGCAGCAGGTGTGACCCCTGGGGTGACACTAGGTTCTCCGGTTCCTGGGGTCACTTGCAACAATCCGGGAGGTGGGATGAGGGTAGGATCCTCACCTCTAATTCTTGACCCTTCCGTCATAGTGAAATAGGGAAAGAAAATAAATCTTTCCCACAAACGAGGCCAAGTGATAAAGTACCCGAGGTCTAACTAGAGTGTGAAACAATAAACCAAACAATTAATAGCACTCAATACTGATTAGACTCAAAATACTTTATATTATAAAATAATGCTTTCACTATGATAGCTCAAGGTCATGGTGATCTTACAAATTTTCAACCTCCTCTACAGTGACATTAGGGGGGAGGGGGAGAGTATTTATAGGTGCTAAAATACACTATTTGTACAATGATAAGTGGCATCATCTTATGTTATTATAAAAAGGTAAATCTAATGGCTAGTATTTTGGGTCACATTCGTGGGTATACGGGGTCAAGGTCGGGTTGACTTATGACCTGTATTTTGTTTCTGGACTTGTACTCTTCTGCCCAATTCTTGCGGGTCGATTCCAAGCCAAGTTGAGATTAGATTCGGGTCATGGATTCAGCTTTATCACTGGGTCAATTTATCAACTCACAAATCATAGGCTGGACATCTTGTTTCTTTTATGTTTGCTTCTTGGGCCTTTGTGAGCTAATTAGGTTTTTTTCCACATTAGCATGAGAAATAAATTAGTGTGATCCCTATATGAGTTTTACTCTTAATTTATTTCGTTGCATTAAACATTTGTTGTTATCATTGGAAAAAGCAAAGTTAGAACAAGAGGTCATAGTGTACCACACTTTTGGCTTCTATTTGTGCTGATGGGATTTTAGAATGAAATAGATTTCTGGGTAGCCTTTCTTTACTTTTTCTTCTTCTTGGAACCAAAATAAACAAGATAGCATCTGATTTGAAGCTCACAAGAATTTCGTGGATTTAGTTTTGTGTGTGGTATGTGTACGAAAATGTGAGTCCGAACACAAATTTCATGATTTTATGGGTTACGCAATTTATTATAGATTTTTATATTTCCAACCACTAGATAGTTCATTGCAGAAACAATATAAGTAACTAATAAATTAATAACTTATGTAAATTTGTAGAAAAAAAATTATTTAACAATTATTATTAATTTTATGAAACAAAAAATTAATATTTGTATGGAGGTACAAAAAAGAAAAAGAAAAAAGATTGAATTATTTGAAAACAACATTTATAACCAAAAAGGAAAAAAATAAAAAAAGAAAAAAAAATTGCTGAGAGGTAATTCAATCATCCAAAATAATTGCATTTCATTCCTATTAGTTAAATTTCATTACCAATCTTCGGATTGAAATCAAACAAAGAATAATAATATCAATCATTTTCCATTCTTTATACATATCCGTCGCAGGAAAGACTATATTTAATTCATTTCTTTCCCATACTTTTCCTATGTCATCCCATTCCTACCATATTCCTTTCTTTCATACCAATCATGCCGTTGAGGAATCCTTGAAGTGAAACGAGAGAATGACTTCATCATCAATCCAATTTTTATGTTCTTTTTACTGATTTTTATTTTTTAACTGATGGTTAACTTTGCCATCTTACCCGTTCCTTCCAAGTTCATTTTTCCCCTTTCTTCCAAGTTATCGGCTCTAATGGAGTAAGGTATTATTTGGTTTAAAAATTTGACGCGGAAAGCAAAATAGTATGGAAAAAGAAGACTGCAATCAAATAAAAATAGAAAATCACAAGTTTACTTAATTATCGAAGAAAGATAAAAATTGAAGTCAAATAGTCAATACCATATTGAAAAAAAAGAAAAAACAGAGCTAAATAAACTTTTCCTTCATTTTTCCCACTACTTATGAGGAGAATAACATTTCCCCTCAAAATTTCTTTTCCTTGACGTTTTCTTTATTACTCAAAACAAATAAAATTGCCTTCCTAGACATTTCTTCTTTTTTTTTTTTCTTTTCTTTTTCCGCAACACCAAAAATTGTAAAATTATCAATAGCACATGGTAGAAACTGTCTGATGATTCTAAAGTAATATCTCAAACTTGCTTTAAAACCAGAACCCAGGCCTAGTTGACCCCAAACATGTAGCCTGAAGGACACCTAAAATATGGCGGCACCAGTACATAACATCCAAAGACATCTACAAGACGGACAGCATCCGACAACTTAGGACAACATTAATCGAATCCAATTGAATTTACAAAACCAGGTGAGGGCAGGGCAGAGGCTTCACGCTAATGGAATTAATCATACAGTGTCCTCAGACATCCAGAAATTGGATCACATATCTTACTGTGGTCAGAATAGCATGTTCAGTATGTAACTCCCCTTTATGTCCATCTGCATTCAAAGATTTCTGGTCCCGGAAAAATAAATAGCGCATTTCTCGGGCTGAAGGTTTTCATTCGTTCCGGATAGAAGAGTATTTCTCCGATAGTGTTTGGGACTTGGAAATTTCATTCATAAGATTCTTAAACTTATGACTACAGTCCCCTCCGCTGCAAATGTAGAGAGAGAATACATAATTAGTGATTATACTTGCAATTACTAATTTCCAGTAGTTTCATTAGCTTTCAGATGCCATATCTACAGACAAGAAGATAAATCTGCCACTTAGCAGGAACTATGAAAATAATGATGCTGCGTTTGTCAGAACACGGTAAGCAGAAATATGACAAGTGGTGGTGTGTAGAACGGCCAAAGAGAAAAACGCTTCATAAACATCTTCCCCTTTCTGGCACTTCCTTTTTTTTTTTTTTTTTTTGGGTGATTTAGACCACATAATGTGGAAGGGATATGAGCGAAAATTGGACACCGAGACAACTTAGGGAGATTATGAGGAATCGTAATATATATGTATATACTTGCTTGAAAACTAAGATACCTTATGCGATTTAAGGATGCAATTGCACGGAGGGCACTCCGGATCATGTCTTCATTACGGTCAACTTCTTGCTTGACGGCATCTTGCTTGGGTCTAAAATTGATAGTTTTGTGGAGAGGATCCACCAAGGAATCCAGTACTGGACGTGCAATAATATGGTGAAAATTGAATTAAAATTTACCTAAAATAATAATAAGTTAAAAATATTAGGATTAGATGCAACTATAAAGGATGTACCTGCCAACACAGCAGATGGACACTTATCAGCCAACTTAGAAAGGATAAGATGGCACGGCATCTTGACATCATAATGATCTGGAAATGAAGAACATGCAAGTGAACTTTCAGCACGAAGAGCAGGATTTAAATTAACATGTAAAAGTTCTCTGCATTATTATCAGAAATAATTTAACATCAACTGCAGCCTATCAAAATAATAGATATCAAAAGAGGCAAAGATCATTGATGCTTCTTATATTAACTCACCATCTAAACCTGATAACAGGTATGGAACAATAAAAGAAGAAGGATGCACTTGATCAAGACAACTGTCCAACAAAGTATCCACGCATTCAAAAGCAGCTTTCCTCAATTCAAGCCCGTCATCTACAGTGTGCTTGAAAGGACCTAGATCCACTGTTCTGATCAATTCTTTCTGCAAAGAGATAATTGACCAATAAATTAATGTCAATAAAAGAGGCTTCCCAGAGGGAACAAAAGCAAAACACAGATAAAATAAAAAATAAGTTGCCGCTATGGTTGATAATAAGTAACAGTACAGAAGTGGGGATATCGTTTTCCCACAGCATGGCAGACAACCTACAGGGATGTCTCTGAACAAACAATGTTAACATAAATAGCCAATGAGGGGATAAAACAATATACCTCTGCAACATGTACAAGCAAAAAGCAACTAGGAGGAAAAAAAAAACCAAAAAAAAAAAAAGAAAGGGTAAAAAAGGACCAAACATGGAAAGATGATGTTCATATTGTTGAATAAAGAATCAAAATTTTAACTGAAAAAGGAAGCCTAAGGAAAAGAAAAGAGCCTAACATGGAAAGATGATGTTCATATTGTTGAATAAAGAATCAAAATTTTAACTGA
>JACFYI010001782.1:783360-845777 GCA_014898755.1 Handroanthus guayacan
AACTGAAGCGGAGAACACCTCACATTAATAAAGAGCAACATCAAGGGTACAAAGAATTTGGCCAACAAGAATGGTTGACAGTTCAAAGTTTTCCCATTTTTCATGCACGGTATTTATATCCCACTGATGCTCAACGAAGTAACTTCTAACACCGCCGCCATCGTTATAACAGTTGCAGATTGCTCTAAATAAAAGAATAAATTCCAGCACCTTATATTTAAGCGCTCAAAAATGTAGCACATGAAACAAGAACCTTGAACGAACAAGAAAACCCAAAGGTAAAAACTTTAACAAACCTTCACAGCTGTAAGTCGAGTTATCTCATTTCCCATTCGATCCACTAGCACAGGAAGACATGCAGGTAATTCCTTCCCAAGATGATCGCCAAATGTAGAAACCACAAGCCCCATACAAGAAATAGCACATTCTTTCACTTCCTGCCAGAGAAGAAGCAGTAAGCTTCAATAGTAAAAAGAGACAAGATATTACTGCATAGAAAGTCTCTAACCTGATCTTGGTCTTGGTTTGTCAAGCGTGACATGATAGCAGTATATATAGGATGGACATAGGGTTTGAAATCAAAACCATAACTCTGCGCAACAAATCACATTAAAATTTGAGGACGGGGATTCCCAACATCTATAAGACAAATAAATTCTAGAGATATAACAACAGACCTGAATATTTGGTCGAACAACACGAACAAGTTCTCCACATACTCGTAATGCTTCTGCTGTAACTTTGTAATACCGTTCACCGACTGCAGATATAATTGGAGCAGAAATCGCCTAAAGAAACAAGACTAACCCATTAGCACAGAACCAAGAGAATCATTATTTATGGATTAACAAATTGTAAAAATGATGACCTTCATTCCTAGAACATTTATAAAAGCAGAATGCCGTGGACCAGTCAAAATCACAACCACCAAAACAGTTCCATAACCACTACCCACACAATTATCTAATTACAATCAAATTTATCAGACACAGCTTAAGCTTAAAACCTTTTTGCCCCTACTTAGTTCTAACAATCATAAGTGTGATTATAAATAAAATAATTCCAGTGCACATATCATCTGAGTTTCCAGTTAGTTTCTGCCAAATGCCAACATTAATGATGTCAGAAATTTTGCTGGCACCATCAACAATAAAGCGCCAGGGTGCAAACCCAGAATTTATAATAAATAAAAGCTTTCCACTTATCTGCCTTAGCTTTCCAATATTTGTTCCACCACTATCTTTGGGACAAGTAAGCTGATGAAACAAGCTGTACTTTTATGAATATTGAAGCATCAAAGGCAGAACTTAAAATGTTGCGCAGAATTTCAAGCTATATTATGCAGCTTGAACCTCTGGCAAAGTCACTTATAATATTCTGGAAACAGATTCTACGAGTCCATTACATTGGATTCAACGGGAAAAACAATGCCCAAAAATTCATGCTATTACATTGAAATAACTTCTGCACTTTTGGTACAGAAACATAGTTCATGCGACCACGAAGGAATCAGTTGCAGACATTTTACAAAGCTTTGAATTTATGAGGAAATCAGAGAAGGTGCTTGGTAGAAAAGCACAAAGACCAGAGCAGTATAAAGGCATCATCAAGCTTGATTGACTCAAAGCTCCTTAATTATGAGTTCATTTTAGCTATCTATCCAACTTTTGCTTTGGAACCCATTACTAGTAAGAGAGCAGTATTTTCGATGATGATATATCCCCCTGGGGGGGGGGGGGGACGAGAGAGAGAGAGCGGGAGCAATATTCCTTTTCGCAGCTCCAAAGAAGTTCATGCTGAAAAATGTTCCCTGATGTTAATATATACTGCTTTTGTTGTTACTTGTTTCACCTCTGTAATACTGGACATCAGGCATAAATCCTCCTCCCTTTGCCCACTTTCTATGAAATTAACAAAAGGGCAAATGTCCTACAAACCACCCACCAACCTCCTGAAGCTGTGCTCTCCGAAAACCAGCAATGGGAGAAGAAGAGGGGACGCAGCGGATCATGGACTTGTAGCTGTAAGAGATCAAACAGACTACATATAGTCCACAATTTTGTATCAGGTTTTCAAGTGTCCCTAAACCTAACAGATCAAAAAACTACACAGACCATCTCAACTTAACTTCAAAATGTAGCCTGCTCCCAGAATAAATGGCCATTCCGGAACCAGCAGCAATGAGAGATGGTCTTCAATCCCCTATTTTCTGTTCGGGAAGAGACCCTCACTATAAAACATCAAGGGAGATATCCTAAAGTTTCTTTCAATTAATATTAAATATCACCAAAATTTATAAGCACAAAACTGACCAATAGACCCAAAGCTCATAGACAGGAAAGCTGAAAAGCTTCTACCACCCATGAGACATCTCAAAGAAAGGATGCAGCAAATAATCAAATTGCAACTTATTATACGATAATAATTATCCATTCTACAGGATATGTCGCAAATGAATGATCTTAATTAGAACAAATTTTCAATATAATACTCTCATATGTCCATTAATAGACAAGGATTAGAAAAAAACATCTAAATACTATACACATGGTAAAATATTGATATCTAATGGGTGTCCTTCTATCTTCCTGAATTACCAGATTAAATAACGAAAATTAGTTTCATAAAGATATGTCATTACAACAAGTAAATCAATTCCAGAATATCCTGACTTAAAAAAGTGGAGAATATATGTAAAGTCAATACCATGTTTTTTAGCCATTACCTTGATGTAAGGATGAAAAACAGTAGGAGCATGTGAAGCTAACACTAATCTCGTGAAAACAAGAGCCTCGATTTTTAAATTGGAGGTAGATGATTTGTCCTGTGTAAAGAGATAAATTAAAAAACACGATATTCCTAGGAATATATGGAAATTACCAAACTCACATGCTAGAAAAAGTCGCAAGGGAGCCAAAGCTTACACATAGTGCTTTCTCAATTCCAGGAGTAAGAGATCCAATGTGGTCTGCAAGGCAATCAGGCAAAACAATTACCAGCTCTTTTAAAACGGAGAAGGCCCCAACCTATAAGACATGGAATAAAGCAATAAATTAGAAGCTTAAGATTGAACAAGACAACAGCATACTTAGACAACTTTCTACCTTTGTCTTGATAGATTTTTCACGTAACTGTTTATTTACAGATCGAACAACCTTTGGCACCTCTTGCTTCAATAGGTATCTGGGACTGCAAAACATTACAGGATAAAAATATAATAAGACAGATAGCATAAAATGCTGGCAAGGAAATTATCCTTTTTGCATAGCATTGTACAAATCCAAGATTGATAAAATAAGAGAAAAAATCTACAGAATGTTGGCTATCTTATATAAGTAATTCTTCACAAAAGTAGATTAAGTATGAAACTTAACCAAGTTTTTAGACTAGGTAAAAAGACTGCAAAATATTAAACATCTAAAGTCCTTAGCTTTATAATTCTCCCAACCCTCCTTTCACAAAGTTTATCGTTCTAGAAATTCTTTAATCTCATTCACAAGTCTAGGGCAAGGTTAGTTATCACTACAGTATAGGATCAACCTCTTTGTCAGAATACTTCATAGCATTTTGAAGTACTTCCAAACTTCCAGTAACTTAAGTGCTTCTTGTTCAGCTCTTTTGGTTAATAATGTTACATTTCATTTTGCCCCTTGGAAGCTGTCATCTTTACATGCTAAATTGCACAACTCAATAAAGATAAGTAGTCTAAGCTCCCTAAATGACCATTCCTAAATCTTAATCCTAATAAGAAAAAATGGTTTTTCGAAATCCATCAAGAACATTGGGCAACATGATATAATTTTATCACATTGCCGCACCAACATTTCCTCAATGCTAATCTTAAAACACCATAAGCATAAGAACTTGACAATGTGCTAGAAGAATATCTGACAATTCATATGGGAAGAGAACAAAAAATTGCCTGGATTCATCAAAATCTGTCTGGCCTTTTGTAACATTTCCTGTTTGTCTCAATAACTCAATGAATGTATTGAAGATGTCCATCTGCAGCATACGAAGTCAGATAATAAACCACGGAGAAATCTCACAGTTATATAAAGACCAGTTGTTTTGCTCCTTCGTACCTTGACATTCTCTTCCCTTTCTTTAAACCTATCAATCAACTTCGGACAAGCCTGTAAAGGGTACGACCATTCTTCATTAGTCAACCAGCAACTATAATTAGCTTAGCACAGAAAACAGATAAATAACCAACAGGTTTTCATTTTCACAAAACATTTACTTCTCAAATACTACCATGTCCCACATTTATCATTACTAGTTCCAAAATAGCAATAATGGGAACAGAACATTAATGTCCTGCTGTAAGATAGATACTCAAGAATGTTAGTCTGATAACAGTCAAAGAAACTTTCAGGCAAGAAAACTCTAACTTGCTTCGAATTTCTCTTTAATGTTGAATACACCACTAAAATTTGCTAATGATTCATATATAATTGTTATTGCATTCACGTTTTATTGTTAGTGTTGATATATTTCCAACTTATAGTTAACACAGTAACATCCAAGCTTTTATATTTAAGAAGCAATCAGATATTTACCATGAAACAGAAAGCTATGACCAGTTAATTAATTCAATAAGGTGAACTGAAAATGTTATAATCAAGTATTTAACATTATGCATCAAAGCATGGAAAATTGCCAGTGAGAAAAATCTTTTTACAACCTACATAGGAAGTGTAGGTTGATGTCTTTAATTCAAAACTGCTTGGTATATGAAAAATTCAAGGCAAGCAACTTAGATAGCTCTTACTTCAAGATCAGCCAGGCTGGCTTATTATTTCCCATGAAAAATATGATACAAAGTAGATAAGACATTAGCCACAGTTTCTTCTATGACTTCGTGCATCTCGTGAAAAATAGTATAAGTGCTCAAATTATGAAAACCCTAATATTGATCTTTTGATATTAGAGCAGAATGCACACAACAGTGGGTTTCTTACTTCTCTTAAAAAGTTCAAAAAAAGAAAAGAAGAAGGGAATCCAGGGATCAACTGCCATCAGTGACACATTACTTTTTCATGAAAAACAGAAGCTGACATTCTTGTTGTCTTTATTTTATATTGTTGGAGAAGCAATCGAAGCTCTTAAAACATCTATTTACTTATGCCACTTGAAAGCACGCCAGCTTAAGATTTATAAAATTAATTATATTAGCTAAAGTGGGTAGAAACAGAAAGCTACGCAGCCAGGTTTTCCTGTGATTCTCAGAAAAGAGAGTTGTAATTCAATGCAATGTTATACAGTTTTTTCAATAGGAAATACAATGCAAGTTACAGGGATTGATATGACAAATAAAGGCAACATAAAAGTAACTTAAACAGAAAAGGTTGTATTAGTAGGACATACAGAAAATAATTTTAAGCAAAATATATATGACTTGCTGGTCCTTGGTGAGCCTTACAATTTGTAAAACACTAAAACCCCATCTATTAGAAAGCAGCAAGAAATGCCAAGGCATAAAGAACCAGGTATGTCTAGAATTAGTAATATCGAAAACCTCTTAATGCATACCTCCTCGTACAATCTGGAGAGCATCTCAGGGCGAGAAACTATTAAGGCGGCTAAGCATTTGGCAGCAGCCCTCCTAACTTTCCAGCTGACATCTTCATCATCTGTATATTCATCAGCACTCTCACTACAAACCATAAAATAACACATTAGTACAAAGATTATCAAGCACAAGTACAAAAACCATTTATAAAAAGCCAATTAAGTTCACAACATACTCATCTTCCTCTTCAGCATAACTCTCATCATCTGTGTCTTCCTCCATGTTATCAGTGAAATTTGGATCATGGCTAAGAAATTCCAAAGTAAGATGTAAAATTTGGTCACAGTAGGAAGAGATATCTCGGGGACACCTCAGCAAAAAGCTCTCTAGTGCCTGCAACACAAAAATATTTAAAACTCAAGAGTAAAATCCAAGAATGAAGTGCGAGAATGAAAAATGGTTGCAAAGGCAACACTACAATGTTGATAGCAATGACTTGGAAAAAGAACATCAAAAGTCAAGGTACCTGCAAGCTATACTCACAAAGCTCTTCATCATTCTCTGATGCATTATTACAGTAGTTAATTAGAATGGGAACTGCATCTCCAAGGTGTGGACCAAAGCGATAGCCAACAGCACGGCTTAAAAACCAGAAATCAAGAGATCATTTAGTAGATGATTCCTCATCAATGAGTAACATGTAGGAAAAGGTCTCATATCAAATACACTGAAAAATCCTGGGCCAGCATCTACAGGGGTTTTAGCTGACAACAGGAACCTTCATCTCATCTAGGCTTCTTTTTTCATCTATTTCACATTGGGTTTTGGTGACCTTAGCTAAAATAACCTTGAAAAAGTGTCCAATAGGGTCACTCAAGCGCATAACCCCACCATAGAGCTAAACTAGGAACTCTCTAATTTTGTCAATCTAAAGCCATTAGTCAATTAACTAGGGCACACATTATCCAGGCTATCCAGCATATTTGTCACCTTAAAATACTTTTAGATATTAAAATATCATTAACTCTGTGGATTTCTACAATATAGCAGTGGCAATACCCAAAGCGACAATATTGAGATATCGACTTATTAAATTACTCAAAGTTAGGCAGGTTTACCATGCCACCTCGAGTTCAAGACATTAGGAACACAAAGTAAACTGAGTCAGTTAAACAATCATTACAGTTACACAACAAAAGCAGCTATAATATGCATCGCCTGATGAGAGTGGATGCAATTAATAAAATCTAGAAGCCCCTGACTGCAGCAAAATTTGCTCTCCACAGGAACCAAAATGTTTTGAATATCCAACAAAACAATCCAGCAGGATACAAGGTGCTAAATGAAAATTCAGAAACAGCCGTAAATAATGACCAATGTAGGAATCATCAAAGAAGCACTAGCTTGATCACTAACCTTAAAGCCCCAATCATCTGAATGTTTGTGCGTGAAATTTCAGATTTTGTCGCTGGACTTTTCAAAAGCAGAACAACTTCCAAAGTAGCCTTCGCAAGCAACTCATCTGACAAGCTTGAAGCGAGAGATGCTGCGCCAGAATTAAACCATCTCAAAGGAATTATCAGGTCAATTCATGCATGCAAAACAAAAGGACAAGACTATATTTGGAATGGTTTAGATTCAGTTAGTCCTACCAATACATGAAACAGCCTTCTTTCGAACACTGGCTTGATTGGCATTCAGCTGGGGCAAAAATGCACCTAACAATACCTCGTGATCTGATGTCATTAGATTACCATATTTGTGAAGAACATCACACAGAATATCAAGGCATTCGCATTTGATTTCTGTGCTCACTCCCTAGAGAAAACAAAATAAAATGAGTCTAATAGTGAGGAGAAACAAATAAAAGGAAACATGAACTTGAGAGAGAAGGGGAAAAAAGAAAAATGTGAAAAGCATAGGCTATGTGTGGACATGTTCCCCCTAAATACATTTTCATTCTAGACTCGAGAATAAATTTGGTCTAGGCAAAAACACATTAGGGTTTCCACCCAAATGGAGTTCTCATTCTCCCAGAATGAGAATGGTCATATACATACATATACATATTTATATATGTGTGTGTGTGCTGAAAATGGACCTTGGACCCATAGTTATTAAAAGAGTGAGGCGAGAGGCGGGCGAAAGGCACTTTTTCAAGGCGAGAGGCGGGCGACCAAAAGGCGAACAAGGCGATGATTAATAAAAAAAAATTAGATACATATATTTATATGTAGATTTATGCCTAATATATTTAGAAAAAAAAAATTTACACTATAAAAATTTCCTAACATATTTAAAAAAAAAAAAATTATGCTATAAAAATTTCATTAGTGAGACATATATATAAATATATATTAATTTATTCTAAATATATACTTTGTTTAGGAACCAATATGTTAAGGATTTTGTATATATTTTCCAAATATATTTGTACTTAACCCTACCCTCATATACCATATATATCTTAAAAATAAATGGAAAATAAAAACTTAACCCTTCCTCTCCAGCCCTAGCCGCCACCCTCAATCCTTCACAAACCCTAGCCGCCGCTCTTCCGCCACAAATAACCTTAGTTGCCGACCCTTCTACCCCTCACACCCACTGTCACCAGTCTCGAAACCTTCGCTGCCGCCTCCAGCCCTTTGCGTCTCCAAGGTCTAAGTTTCTACTTAAAAAAAAAAAAAGCGAGAGAGGCGGCCGCCTTTCGCCTCAAAGGGAAGCGAGAGAGGCTGACGGAAGCGGCCGCCTTATGTAACCCCGTCTCGCCTCCACCATATGAGGCGGCAACACCTCGCCTCAGTGCCTCAGGCGACTGAGGCGACCACCTTTCATAGCAGTGCTTGGACCTAACTTAACCCCAAAAGCTAGCTTGTGAGAGGAGGATTGCCCGGGATCGTATAAAGAGACCACAATCCTTATATTTTTCCGACATGGAATTCTAACACATCTCCGCACATGTCCAGGAATGAAAATCTGGAGTGTGAAATAATATGAAATGGGTGGACAAATAACACATGCCCAGGAATGAATATCTAGAGCATGGAATAATATAAAACTACTGAATAACCCAACATCAAGAATAAGTCTGGCTCTGATACCATGTTGAAAATGAACCTTGAACCTAACTCAACCCCAAAAGCTAGCTTGTGAGGTGAGAATTGCCCAAGATCATATAAAGAGGCTTTCCGATATGGAATTCTAACAATATGTTACCAATCAAGGACACAAAACAGAAGCATTACAATTTACTAACACCAAATGGAACACTGAATTTGTGAGTCCTAGGACCAGGTATGAAATACTAATTCATCAAAATTTGTAATTTTCTCAGCATCCTGGTGCATCATATCAGAATACAGAGGCTAATCTTCTACACACCAATTAAATGGTAATCCTGGTTAATTTCAATACAATCCTAATAAACAAGGGATGAATCAAAGCAGCCTTTACCCTCAAAGCTGCCAGGGATTTTGAAAGAGAAGCTTAATATCTTTCCATCTAATGGGCTGCCATCTGGAGTTCTGCAGTATAGAGGCAACCCTCCCCTTTCCGAATTTCATACACTGCAACTGCATTCACATACACAGAAAACATAACCACCAGGCCCAGCTCTGGAGTAGGTCTGTATAATGTTTGATTTACCTAGAGCCCTCCAAAACAAGCCAAATTTTCTATTGATAAGGTCCTTACTACTGGAATAGAATTACTCATGCAACTAATGCCCCAAAAGGAACAAAGTTGAGAGTCTTGGTGAGATCTCATTAACACACGCAACAAACTTGGAAACCTAGTAACAACTTTTGTCTTCAAAATGCTTCATGAAACACTTTAGAGATGATGCTGTGTAGATCACAACTACTGGCTAAAAATAAGTTCAGAAATCAGAATTATTCACGCACTTAAAAATAAGTTCATCAAATGCATATGATAAAAACGCAACTTAAAGAAGGTAATTTTACAACAAAACAAATAACCTCACCAACAAACCAAATTCATGATAAATGAAATAATCATAAGAGTTTTATCTAGTTGACAAGAAAAGTGAAGATAGTGTAACTCATGATAAATGTTATAAAACATGTATGTACAATCACATCCCCAAGATTCAGTATAGTAGATAAAACTAATGCTACCACTTATAACCTGCAGAGCTTCTTTGACTATTTATTGGTATCTTTTGAAACATAAATCATTTAAGACTCCATAATGATTAAAAGAGAGAGACAGAGGGAGAATATCTGACCTATCTGACATAGAAGAGACATACAGAAGAAAAATATACAGTAGACTGACCTGTGAGGTTATTCCTCGTATCAACTTTGGGGAAATGGACACAAGAACAGATTGTGCAACAGACGAGGTAGGAACTTCAGAAACAATTGTTTTCAACGCAATGCTAGCGATGTCACGATTTTGCTCTTTCCCATTAAGCAATTTATCACAAAGCTTGTTAGCCATTTCAAGGACCTGCGGCTCCCGAATTTTCTTCACCAATGGAGCAAGACTAGAATTCACACCAAGGCAAACCAACATAGAATTAGAACACAGTGGCACCATACTCAGACTATCAGCTGAAACTTATTCAGATGCTCCCAAGCCAAAGCAAGAAAGGAACAAAAGTAACCAGTAAGAGTACCCAAACAAACAACCTTTTTTACATTTTCCTTGCAGACAATAGGTTGACCAGAGACTGTCACCTTTTTTGAATAAAAATGCTGGCTCATAAATAGTAATTTAACCATAAAAATGCTCTTTGAAGTAATCATAAAAGATCATCATCATTCACGGGACAAGGCAAACAAGCAGTGAAAAGGTTATCCGTTTCTGGGAACACATGATTCACCAACATAATAAATGGAAAATTATAGTAGTGAAATAGTATAGCTTCTTTTATATTTCGGATCTCCATAAAACTTAACTGAATGGTAAATTACAAGTAAATGTCAGCTCTGGGACTAAACACCCAACAAAATTAGACTTTCAATGAAATACTTAAATTTGATCATATGAATTTAACTCATTGAACTACATGCAATAGAAAATCACACTGAAACTTAGAGACAGAAAAATCTTTTAAGAAAATTGAAGCTGAAAGCATAAGCAATGATATGAACATAGAAAAATGTCATATTTGAACAGATGAAAAAAGCAAAAGAAAGAAATCTGGAAATAGTTCTCCTGAAGGAGAACAAAGTCCCGGGAAAGATAGGGGCAAATGAAAATTAAAGGCTACATTTAACGCTGAAGAAGAAGTTGCCAAATTATTCAGTCAAGGAAGGAAGAAAGGGCAGAAAGACAAAAGCATTAGTAAGATGGAGTAAATAAAAGACTAAGTATCCGATGGAGCAAATAAAAGACTAAGAATTAGATGGAGCAAATAAAAGACTTGGATATTTGATGGAGCAAATAAAAGACTAAGTATTCAATGGAGCAAGGAGCAGACCACTTCACTGCTAACCCAGAAACATCGCCTGCTGCATCATCGAGCTGCTGAATGACAATGTTCGATAATTTTGCTTCAAGATCAACATCAACTTTAAATCCCTCTTTGTTTAATTCATTAAGCAAATCAGAAGTTGCCATATATCTGTAATCCTTATCCTTTCCCGTCATCTGTATTCATGCATAGGGATAGACAAATTAATTGAATGCCATCTTCTGGAGTAACTAACTTAAACAAAAAAGGGAAAACCACAATAAAAAGTGTCCATCGCTTACCTTCTCAAGTATTCCAGTGAGGGTTAAGCTTGCCATCTTTGCAAGACTTTCAAAAACAAACCTTTAAATTAGGATTCCCACCAGAAGAAAAGCGCTTTTCTCTGAAGAGATATGTCAAATTTGATACAAGTGAGCATACGCATAAGATATATATTAGAAGATGCTTCTGCATTTATATTGAAAAAAAATAAATAAATAAATTAAGTTCAGGACAAACAGATGCAATCCCATTATAAAGTAGGAGAAAGAAATGTCCATCGAGTTCCAAAATTGTAAAATGTTGCATTACAGATTAATATGCTAAAAAGGAAATTGAAAATATACAGGAACTGAGGTTGACTTGAATGGCCCCAAATCAACCTAACTTAGAGAAAATTAGACAAATTTTGCTACGCAAGATCCTACAGACAATTAAAGAAGTTTATTATCCGAACTGCAGAGAGGAAAAAAGTTAAAAGCATAAATTTTAACCATGTCAAACCCATATCCTATACTCCCATGACATATCAAGAATTTCAATGTCACGCCATATCAAACAAAATATAGAGAAAGCCAGAAAGAAAAGGGAAAAACTTATGTCACTACTGCGCATACATAAAATCCCAACACACAGAAATATTTAAAAAATAAACTAAAATAAAAGGGTAGAGCTTCATGGCTATTTCAGATAATAAAACGGCAAGGCAAGGAATCGAATCAAATTTTATACAGCAAAAACCCTAATCAGGCAATCCAATCCAAAATGGATAAAACAATAACAATGCACTTGATTATTTCGACAGAAAAAACGGTGAAAGAGAAAGCTTACCTTAGTTGCGATTGTTACGAATACGAGCAGCAATTCCCGCAGGGCGAGTTTGCGAATTGATATTCTTGTGGGAAATTTTATTGATTGATGTTCTTAAACCCTATTTAAGCGCATCAGGTAGAAGCCACTGACTGAGACTGTAATTTAAGGACGTGTTTGGACTCGAGGATTTGGCTTTGGCCCACCCGAAAATTTGTGTTTAATGTAATGAATCTAAGATTTTATATCTAATGATATTACACACCCTTGAATTCTCGGAAATCTACTAAGACTCAACTTTTAGAGTATTCAACATATACCTCATGTGTCCATCAAATTCTATAAAAACTCAAACTCAGTCTCATGTAAGAATGACTCAACTTCTAGGATCAGAATTATATTAAGACTCTGACTTAAACTCTACCTTATGAAAGAATTACCCACTATATGTACAATACGTTAAATGTGGATATATATTACATGCTCTGGGTGAATTGCACCAAACAATTAAATTCCTAGTATTTTCATTAATGTGGGCTTCAGCCCACCAAACAATTTTGTATATTTTAAGAAGTTAAATTCAATCAGATCATTTTATCTTTTCTCTTTTGACACTTATCAACTAAACCTTTCAATTTTATGAAATAACACTCCCTCCATCCAATTTTCATCCATTTTTCATTAAAAATTAAATTAATGACAAAAGTCTCGTTAATCAAATAAATATGCGTATCATTTTTTTCTCTTTTTCTATTCTTCTAACAGATTATTTATATTTATGTAATTTACACATTACATATTTTATAAAATTATAATATATAAAAGTAAAATGGAGAATATATTATTGATGAGAAAACAAAAGTTAATAAAAGATAAGAACTTTCATAGACAAAATTATATTAATAAGATTAGACAAAATATATACTTTTTGAAACTTGAATTGAATATTGATAATGGATTCTAATAGGTAATAAATATACATTAAAAATTTCAAAATATATAAGAAAGATATAATATATATATATACACTAGCATTCGCCGCACACGATACTCGCACGCATAAGAATGATGAATTTTTTTCGTAATCCTCATCCAATTTATAAACCATTTTCTATCCTGTTGGCACAAAGTTTTTATATGTGTTATTATGATTGTTAGCTTACATTCATATTATGTACCAAATAAAAAGAGAGAGAGAGAGAGAGAGAAAAAGAAAAATTGAAAAAATAACTCACGTTCACCAAATATTAAAAGGAAGTTAATAATTATTAACAAACAAATTAGAGGCGCTTGGGTCTATAAACTATGGTGCCACTCAACAAAATCTTTCAATAGTTCTCACCTTAACTAGCAAAATTTCAAGTAATGTGAGTAGATCCCTTTTGAATATTGATATTGACCATTTTTCTTTGTCAATTGAGTACTACTCTAAAATTGTGGGCTTTTTACAATCTCTAAGCACTTTTCGCATTGTGAAATATTTCCAAGAATCTATTTATAGCTTTTGAGAAGAAGGCCATTAATATAGCAAATTCTTAACATCAAAACATCAAATCCATCATACGGGATCCTCTGTTCCAGCCCCTTGTTCCATCTGCTATTTTGGCTGACAGATTTTCGCCATGTGTACAATTGACGGAAGCTATTAACGAAGGAGTTAACGGCTGCCCACCAAAATACATGAATGGAAACTCCAAATCTTGCTCAAATCTTGTTGATTTTGCAGAGAGAATTGGATTTCAAAAGAAAATTTCCTTGATGGAGAAGACTACGTATTTCACAGCATCAACACCATCTCTCTTTCTTCACACATGGTGGAGGTGCCAAAAAATGAGAAATCTCAGCTGCCAAAAAACTGCAGATGTCTCAACCAAGTTGTGCAACAATGGAGGAACCAAAAAGCCGACCTTTCTTCCCGATGGGTGACGGGAGTATCAAAGGTCAGATTCTTTCCCCAAATTTTTTGCCTATGAAGATTGTCAAATTCAATTCCCTAATTGATAGTCTGCACTGGGATTTCTCAATTATCAATTTAGTTAATTGTAAAATCTTCCAAAGTTGAAAACTCTAATTTTTATTTGATTTGAAAATCCCAAGCATGGTTGAGGATGAGTTTCATATGAAGTCAGACTCTAAACTCCCTAACTTTGAAGTAGAATTCTACCATTGATATAGGAAAAATTAAGGTGTCAGAGTCTATAATCGTATAATCTCCAATAATCATAAGTTAGAGGCCCCTTTAAAAGCAAAAGAACATCTTAATTTTTGAGATTGTTCTGCAATAGCATAATTGCCTCTACTTTCTTTTGCTTTAAACGCCATTGATTTGTGTTAACATAATGCTCTATGAAGTTCTTTTTCTTTTTTCAAAAATATTGAAAATTTTGTATTTATATTAAATTTCTGTTGAACATAGATAATTATGTTGATTTTACTTCACATCGCAAGTTGGAATTCTCTATTGATGAGGTAAACAAGGAAAAAGAACTTCATTTCGACAATGCTAGTACAAAAAATCTGATAATTGAACGCAACTCAATCATTTTGGAAGAGAAAATTCCAAAAATTGGTTGGAATTTGACAGTGAAGAAGCGACCTACAAATTTTATAATGAATATGCAAGGGTAGCTAGATTTAGTATTCGAAAACACACTGTTCATAGAGACATCAAAGGGAGAATCATAGATAGGACATTGTGTTGTGCATGCCAAGGTCGTAGACAAAAGGATAAGGGAAATGAGATTGTTAAATCTCATTGCCTAGAAACAAGAAAAGGTTGTCATGCAATGATGAGGATTACTAGTCGCTTTGATGGTAAATATAAAGTTGTCAAGTTTGTTGCTGATCATAGTAGTCATGATCTAGTGAGTCCAAGTAAAACTCATATGTTAAGGTCTCATAGAAATATTTCTGTTGCACAAGCATTACAAGCAAATGACATAGATAGTTCGGGAATAACACCAAGAGCAGGCTTCGCTTTGATGGCTAAACAAGTAGGTGGACGTGAAAACGTTGAGTTTATCTTCAAAGATTACAAAAACTACTTGAGTTCAAAGAGAACTGCGGAAATGAAAACAAGTGACACGGGAGGTGTACTTGAATACTTGCAACAAGAGTAGTTGGATGATCCCAATTTCTTCTATGCAATTCAAGTCGATGAAGATGACTTAATAGCTAATATACTTTGGGTTGATGCGCAAATGATGGCTGATTATGCTTATTTTGGTGATATAGTGTGTTTTGATACAACTTATAGAAAAAATAAAGAGGGCCGACCATTTGCTCTATTTGTTGGTGTGAATCACCATAAACAAACTGTTGTTTTTGGTGCAGCATTGTTATATGATGAAACTACGTCGACATTTACTTGGTTCTTTGATACTTTTGCTAGAGCTATGTCAGGAAAACAACCTAAAACTAGTCTTACAGATCAAGATGCAGCAAATGGCAAAAGCTTTGGCTTTAAAGTGGCCTAAAACCTCTCACCGCTTGTGCATTTTGGCACATCTACCAGAATGCAGTGATCCATTTGAGTGGTATTTTTTCACATTTTGCAAGTTTTTCCAAAGATTTTAGTTCTTGTATTTATGATTATGAGGAGGAGGAGAAGCTTCTACATTCATGGCACAAAATGTTGGAGAAGTATGGGCTTCAAACTAATGAGTGGATGGAGAGGTTGTTCAAGATAAAAGAAAAATGGACACTAGTTTATAGGCGACAAACATTTTGTGCGGATTTAATGACTACTCAACGTAGCGAAATTATGAATAGTATTTTAAAAAGATATGTGAGCTATAAGCATAATTTGTTACAATTTTTTCACCACTTTAATAATATAATAGAGGATCGTCGCCATCAAAAGTTGGAAGCAGATCTAAGAACCAGTCATAGGACACCAGTTGCTTCGTTTTCTATTGAAATTATGAAGCATACAGCTAGTGTTTATACACATGAAGTATTTGAGTTATTTCAGGATGAGGTAAACAAGGCACATGATTCTAGAGTAGAATTGTATGGTGGGAGGGGAGAAATTTTCTAGTATAAGGTTACTCCTTTTAAAAAGCATCACCAGCACACAGGATGGTACGACTCATTTGAAGGTAAAGTTTCATGTAACTGCAAAAAGTTTGAATTTGCTGGAATTTTGTGCTCACATGCCCTTAAAGTGCTTTCTTCAAGAAACATTGTGAAAATTCCCAACATCTACATTAAGAAGAGGTGGACTAAAAAGGCAAAAAAAAAAAAAAAAAAAATGTCGTTGAACCACAATCTTCGGGACTGGGTGTATTGTCCACTAAATCTATGAATGAGATGGAGGAAAAGAAAATGATTGGCATTCACTATAAGGAATTGTGTAGCTTGACTAATCAGTTAGTGACTCGGGCTGCTTTAACTAATGAGATATTTAAAATTGCAAAAGACAGTCTTCTTAAAATAATTGAAGAAATTGATGCAAGTTTGGAGAATAAAGCAGCACTGAGAGCTATATGCGGGCCCAAATCAGTTGTGCAAAAAGATAAATTATCTAGAATGGTATCTAGTTTTAAAGTATCTAAAATGGAGACTATTATATTGGACGATGATGATAATGCAAGTAACAAAATTATGATAAAAGGGTGGGAAAATAAAGAAAAGAAACCTATAAAATCTGAAAAAAGGCCCAGGAGTGGATTGGAGAAAAGCATGCAAAGAAGAAAGCAAAAGCAGAAAAATGCATCTTCATCATACATTGAACATGTATTTTTCCCCCCTAAGCCTAATAGATGTTTTTTTTAATTACACAGTTTGTTTTAAAAATTTTTTTATATCTTTTAAATGCATAATCCTAATAATGAAGCAAAGAGTCTAAGCACTGGGGCTTTTGTTGAGCCTAGTCCATTACTTTCCATATCGCAACTCTCACAGGTTCTTAAATATAAATGGATTTTTTCAAGCCTAATGCGATCTATTGTATTTTATGTTAATCTAATTGTACATACTATATTTCGATCAAGCAGGAAGATCAAGTTGGTAGCTGTAATTTTAGCATGGTTTATCCTATTGAAGGATCTTTTTTTTCACATGTTGAACCAGTCCAACATGCACAGGTACAATGACCTTACAAATGTATTGATCTTTTAAAGGAATATTTTAGTAATTTAATATGATATATTCTTTTATGATAGATTTCAGTCCAATTGCTCATCAACAACTTAACTTCACTCCTTACTCAAGAAAAGACCAACAAAGTGACACGAGCTTGGCAGAATTAGTACAGGTTGAGACACGTATAGTTAAAATTATATTATTCTTTTATGTTATTAAGTACATGTCTAATTTATTTGTTTCACTTTTTATTCGTAGCAACAACTAATCAAGGCCAATGAACCTTATAGTGGTTGAACCTCTATGTAGGAACTCATGCAGTTGAATGACATTTGGATGCTTATCAAGGGTCAATGATTAGGAATGGTTGTTAGTGTAAAAGAGTCTTTGACTAATAGTTTTATCAGTTGATTAGTCTATTTTATTAACAGTTTTTGTATTCTTCTACTTTACTTACCAGTGGACTTGCCATTCAACCTAATTTCATAGTTTACAGTTGCCTTCTAAGTTACTTGCATAACTGATTTATTAAAAGTGTCACTGGATTTTATAGTGAGATGATATATGTGGTTTTATGGATTCTTGAGTGAAGTTTTCTAATGACAATGATATATATAGTTTGAGTTGCTAGATTTTTAATAATGATATGATATATATGATAGATATGGTTTCACTGGAGTTTCATAATGAAATGATAGATATGGTATTGCTGGAGTTTTATGATGAAATGACATATATGGTTTTGTTGGGAGTATTATAATGCAATGATAGATATGATTTTGCTGGAGTTTGAACAAAGAAATATGGGTTTGTTCCAGTTCTAACAGATATTGTAACGAATTCATGAGTTAACCGTGCATATGTATAGCTGATCAATGAGTTAACAGATATATATATATATATATAACTGTAGAGCCTTAGTTTGGATAGGATTCATATGAGCTTTAACTGATCAAATTTTTATAAATAATGCCCTAATGATCAGTAAGCAAATTCACAAAATCCATGTAAGCATGCAACTTCAAGTATAAAGTCAGGGTATAAGGAAGTGGATTTTGTGCTTGATCACTTTATTGTGACACCACTCACTGTCAATAATAATTAGTTGGAACATATCATCATGCACATTACTTGCTGATAATTACAAGAACAGGGGTCAAGGAAAACACAAACTATAAAGTTTGGTTCACTCCAGCACATGGAACAAAATGAAATTTGGCCATTCTATTAAACTTTTGTTCTTTTGATCTATCATCATGTTTAGACATATAAACTACAATAAGTATTTTACAGGTAAACTTGTCTTTGTAGTCGGGAATATGGAGAACAAAGTAAAATTAATTGGAGATGTGGGGAATCGAACCCTGTGCCTCTCACTTGCAAAACGAGCACTCAGCCATTTGAGCTATATCCCCTTAACAATTTTACGTACTCGGATAACTTTTCTTTTTTATGTGTAATTCCATGTTGATAGGATTCAACAATTTACCAAACCATTGCAGTGTTTGAGAATTCAATATTCCTTACAATAACACACAGAAAACAATTACAAGCTAATACAGAACCGCCTTCAACAGGAAACATCTCACTGACTCCAGCTTTCTATTCTAAAGAATCAAAATAGAACCATATCATGTTAACATATGTCATCAATAGAACCATAAACAAGGATGGTAACTCTTGGTTTCTATTCAAAAACTAAAATTACATCATCTTAGCTCATATCAATATCAAGCTAAGCAAGGAACCTTGTCCATATCAAGTTCTTACTTGTCAAATTACTGCAATAGTTTTTTTGTTGATACTCAAGACCAAATCACTATTATAGTGCATTTAACTAGAATACAAACACTTAAAGTTGTTCCAACTACTACTAATATTTTGAAGCAACTAGAGTCTGTATCCTGAAAACTATTCCAACTAGTCAAACTACTTCTCATATTAGATAAGCACACTAGACATACACACATATTTATCTCGTGCATGTCATAGCATTTTGAAACTCCAAAGCAACTACTTCTCATATTAAGATAAGCACACCACACACACATGCACATATTGGTATCACTGTGTGCATTTCACTTTGAAACTCTAAAGCAATCATACTAACTCCCTTTAGAAAATTATGAGTTTAAAATAAATAGGTGACCTCTTGTCCATTTTCAAATTGAACTTAGTTTCTTTCATCACTTACATCTACATTTCATAATCAGTCTTTTAATGAGTCTTCTTATGATTCAAAATGTTTACTAGAAACTCACCAAATAAAGTATTTAGGGAATATATCACTTCATGTTGCAAAATATATCAGAGTCACATATATAAAAGTTGCTACCACCAGTTGATAAATTGTTGGAATATGAACTCACAATGCTTAGTACTGTTGAGAGTAGTTTTCAGATCTCATTCAATTTCCTTAATCGGGAGTTAATAATTTACAGTGAATATACCATACATAAGAAAATTGGTTGTAGTGGATGTATCGAAGGATGTATTAGAGGTTTGGTAGTTTTTCTACCAAAACCAAAAAATTTGTATACCTGTAAATAATGCTCATCACAAGAAACACTTAACTTTTTATTTTTCCACCAAAAACAAACAAAAAATCTAAACTCAGATTGCATTGATTCTAAATAAATCCGGAACATCAAAATTCAAAGTAAGAGGTAACTGAAAAATCCCAATGTAGACTATTAATTAAGGAATTGAATTTGACAATCCTCATAGGCGAAAAATTTAGGGAAAGAATCTAATCTTTGATACTCCTGTCACCTATCAGGGAGAAAAATGGGCTTTTCGATTCCTCCATTGTTGCACAACTTGGGTGAGAGATCTGGAGTTTCTTGGCGGTTGAGATTTCTCATTTTTCGGCACCTCCACCATGTGTGAAGAAAGAGAGATGGTGTTGGTGCTGTGAAATACGTAGTCTTCTCCATCAAGGAAATTCCCCTTTGAAATCCGATTCTCTCTCTGCAAAATGAGCAAGATTTGAGCAAGATTTGGAGTTTCCATTCATGTATTCTGGTGGGTAGCCGTTAACTCCTCTGATAGTAGCTTTCGTCAATTGTACATATGATGAAAATCCGTGAGCCGGAATAGCAGATGGAACAGAGGGCAGGAACAGAGGATCCCATCTGTATGGAATCAATAACTAAGGCGAAAATCTCTAACTAAGCTACTATGTAATAGAAAATCTAACCAAACTACTATGTGCAAATTGCATGCAAAGTGAATATTTACTGTATATCGTAGTGAACAAATTATCTCTATTAGAAATCATGAAATATGGAGAAAATTATTATTTCACCATTAAGAGATATAGGAGATAAAATAAAAGATCAAATACCACAATTAATCTAAGTTGGTTCATGACATATGGTCAATACACACATGATTAACAAACAAGGTCGCCTATATCATAATGCTATTCCATCTTATGTTATATCGGATGGATGAAAACGCACGAACAATTAACAGAAACTAATAATAGAGAATAAAATGTTATTTGCTAATCTAATATTGAAAATTCTAAAGTGAAGGAAAGGAAAGAAAATAATGAAGTTAAGCCGAGACTCATTGGTGATTTGAAACACCAACTCTTCCAATTGAATGCATACAACAGAAGTGATATCTCCACATGAGTTCCATTAAAAACTTAATTTTCTTATAATTTTTGGTTTAATACCAGCTCTTTGGAACTCTTATAGCATTTCTCTATCTTTTTAAAATGTACATTCCTCTAAATGTAGAGTTTATATCGAGGTTGATTTTATTGAGAATCTACCAATGGTAGAAAATCATATTATGAGTCAATTTGCATATCATCTGTACTAATAGAGAATGAAGAAAAGCTTTGAAGGGAGAAAAAACTTATTCAAGAGCAAGTAATCTCATTGGAATTGATGAATTTGATTTTTAGAAGCTTCCAATTTTTCCCAGCGAGTTTTATCCAGGTTCGAATAAATTGCATGGTGAGAATTAAAGTTCAAAACCTCGAATGACGCTCATGAATTACTTCAACATTTCTGCCAAGTCCTTTTGAGGGCCAACTAAATTCAATAGAGCCGTGAAAATTAATTTCGAAAACCTCGAAATGTGGCGGCCATTTTGTTTATACAGAAGCTAAAGTGCTTATTTTTTGGTCATCTTGTTTTCTTTTTCTCTTCTTTAGGTAGACTAAACTTTCTTCACAATTTTTTTGCATTTCCTTCATCCCGATACAAACAAAATAAAGACCTGCATTAATTTCCAAATTGGATTAGTAAACAACAACAGAAGACGGAGTACCATACTAAATAATTTCTATGGTTCGTGAACTTTCAAATAGCACACAAATTAATAAGTAAGCACAAAATGGATTAGTGGAAAATTTGTTGCATAGGGAAGATTGTGGTGAGACATTATTCAGTTGACAGTTTATGGGAAATCTTTGGCATTGAGATAGAGAAAATATGGTCGACGTGGGAAACTTTTCGCATAAAGCAAAAGATAGTGGCATTATTCAGTTTCCATCACGTATATAATGGGACGAGATCCTCTATTCCAAAATAGTATTTCATGTTCTATTCCATACTTTAAATTCATGCCACGTGTATCAAATATTTTCTTATAAAAATATTTAGTAATAAATACAATACACATGGCATGCATTTAAAGGCATGGAATAGGAGATGAAATACTACTTAGAACAGAGGATCCCATCCCGTATATAATGGGAGAGTGGATTTTGTAACTTCTCTCTTGTATTACAATTATACCCATAATTTTTTGGGTTTAAGTATTGTATTTTGAGGGCAAATATGGATTAAATAAAATTGGCATGAGAACTATCAAATTTTAAATTTATTGCCATTTTTACCCACATCAATGATTAATTATTCCATGAATTCTTTTACTATTTCAGTTTTATCCAAGGCAAAAGTTGAAAAGACAACAAAGTAACTTCCATTTGTGAGAGGAAAAGGCCTTCCTTTTTATATTAGTATAGATATAATCTGTTGAAAAAGGGAAAAAAAAATTCAAATGATATGAATATTTATTTGATCAAAGAGAATTTTTTTTAGTAATTTATTTTTTAACAAAAAAATAGATGAAAATTGGATGGAAGGAGTGTCATTGCTAAAAATTGAAAGGTTTAGATGATGAGTGTCAAAAGAAAATAGTTTAGGAAGGTGTGATTGTATCTAACCTATATTTTAAGCCCATTCTATTATCCTTTCACTAAAGATTCATATTTGTTGAAATAATGGATAAAAGCTCATAGCAGGATCACAAATTTTCAATTATATAAGATTTATCGATTTGTATTATATTATTTGTGCAAGTGTTTTCTTTCACTATTTTTTTTATAATAATAGAATTATATAAGTAAAATTTTTACAACAAATATTTTTGTATCAAATGAGAACATAAACGGGAAAAAAAAATTATGATCCTATCTTAATTGCTAAACATTTACGTTGAATTCGATGTGTTATGAATCAATTTGGTGCAATCAAATTTTAATTTGAATCCTACCTGACTACTTAAGATTGTAATCAATACATTAGTATGTTTTTATTTGACCTTTTCTCAACAGAAATAAAGTTTGTATAATTTTATTTTTGAGTTAGATGGGGGATAAAAATAAAAATTAATTCTATGATCTTATCTTTATTCTTTATCGACTTCGATTTGGTGCTAGAAAAGAATCAACCTTATATTCGTATCTAGACCATTTGCTATTAAAGTATTTAAGGAAGTGTATGGCATCTACAACCCAGTACAAGTCATGTTTCACTAAATTATCTCCTTATATGAAATTATGCATATATTTATGGTAAATATATTAATAATAT
Organism: Handroanthus guayacan; assembly: GCA_014898755.1. Taxonomy (NCBI): domain Eukaryota; kingdom Viridiplantae; phylum Streptophyta; class Magnoliopsida; order Lamiales; family Bignoniaceae; genus Handroanthus; species Handroanthus guayacan. Next base: position 806,306 of record JACFYI010001782.1, read on the forward strand.
TTTAATTACTAAATACACGCAGATCAACCAATTATTATACTTTAATATATGTGAAATATTTTTTATCTTTTTATGCACATGTAACGAGGATAAATGGATGTTAATATTAATAAATATTTTTATCTAACTATAACTCTTCTTTTTTTCTTTATAGAGGATGGCAGTACTAAAAATGCTTAATCAAAATTTTGCTACCCAAGCATTCAAGTCTAACAGACAATAATTTTTTTTTCTTTTTTCATGTATCTAGGCACTCTAACGCCTAGTTTGGGAGCTTAAGTGCCAATTTCAGCCCTTGAAAATAGAAATAAAAAAAGCGCTATTCAAAGTAGCCCCATGCAATTCCCTACTTTTTCAACCTTTTTTCACCCCAAATCAATCAAAAACCACCATGATCACCATAATTGCCCTATCAAAATATCAATTTCCATCAAACCATCATCTCTCATCTTTTCTTCACTTCATATTCCATACATTCACACACCCACATACTTAAACAATTCAAAATCTTTCATCTTCCATCAAGAACTACAACACCCAACACTGTCATTATTATTCAGGGCCTCCACTAGGCCTCTTATCAAAGCTCTTGGCATTTTAAGAGTTTCAATCACTTTTCTTTTTCTTGATTTGATGAAAGTTTCTAAAAATGACCCTCCCCTTTCTCAGTCCCCTTCTTGATATATACTTGCATAGATTCTTTAAAATTTGAAAATTCTTCTAAGCATGGTTTCTAAGCTTGATAGGGGCATGCCCATTATGTGTTGCATTGTTTATGAGCTGTGTCTCAAATTATTTGTTGGGTTGTGTCCTATTGTTTGCTATCGTTTTCTCTTGTGATTGGGTCGTGCCCATTGCTCTTTGCATTGTTGAATTCAATTTCGGGATGTGACTCAGTAACTATGGTAGTTTGGGGGTATTCGTTGGCATGCACACATCCATAGTTTTTCTTGTTTTCAAACTTTGAGGACAAAGTACCTCTTTAAGTTTGACAATGCTTTGCCTTTTGCCAAAAAAAGCGATTTAGTAATTCATTGCTTGCCACTTGTTTGTTGCTATGCATGAATGGTCCATTTTTTTTTTCAATCATGAGCATATAAGTATAAAAATTTTAACTTGCTTTTATTCAGTGCAATATATTAATGTTTGATTGTATGTCAAATTTTGAGCAAGTATAATGAACTTTTTGCGAGATACTCTGAATTTTGGGATTGAGAGATTTTTAATACCTAAATTTTCCGCACTTTTGATTGCAACCCAAATAAGCAACAATTTTGAACAAAATTGGATATGATTTTAACTTTGGCTTAATGTTTGTGAAACTTGTTCAAATTTCTTTTGATATGGGATCTAAAAAGTACATGGCCAGAAAAATGACACGGGCCATTTTTTGAATCGTTTGAGCCTTTCCAACCGACTTGATATAATTGTATATCCCTAGGGTCCCTCTTTGAGCTTTTAAAATCTATATTTCGTTTAATAGCTCAAATGGCCTAGCCTTATACCGAAAATATCATATTTTAACCAATTCTAATATGCACTAACTTGTATTTTATGATGAAGAAAAATGAAAAAAAAAAAGAAAGCCCCGATTAAGTTATAAAAGATTGAAAAACATTTCCCAAAGATCAAAAGGAATAGCAGCAACTCCAAAGTGAATAAGTGGCCATATAAAGAATGGAGTTTAACTGAGTAACCAAGTGCATTTATCACCAATATCTATTGTTCACATCAAAAAGTCGGGTGACATTTTAGGCTTACTATGAGGTGTTTCAGAAAAGGGAATGGCTAATTAAATAAAGAAGAGGATCAAACTAAGTTTAAGAGTGCTTGCAAAAACGAGTTGGTGCCATAGGTTTAAGCTATTTTATCTTAATATTCCTACCCCAACCCAAACCCTACATTACAATCCTTTTAAAGTCCTATTGATTTTTGGCTAAGTACAATCTAATTTATTGAAATTGGAATGAAAAGTGAGCAGATAAAATTAGGATTAATTTCTTTATCATAAACAATTTGGTTTAACAAAAAAAGAAGCAAGTTTTGGAAACAAATCACTCACATAATTACATAGCGATTCTCATCATAAAACTCTAAGATTTGAATTATGTTTCAAACACTCATATTATGACAAGTTTGAGAATTGATATGGAATTAAACATTAGCTGGGAACATCTCTGTGCACTTTATTCTTGGGAAAGGTTGCATCTTATGGCTTTTTGTTTTAAACTCTTCGCACATCATTTAGTTTTATAAGTTGCTTTAGGATTAGTAACAGTTAAGTTGGGAGGTGTTTGATCAAACCATAACTGCATTATATTTACGCTCATTTTATGTACGAAATTATCATATTTTCGTCTTAAAATCATCTTTATATTGGCGCTTACTGTTTTAAAAGCAGATAACTTTATTCAAAAGCCCAAGAAGATAAATAAATCGAAGAAAAGTTGTTGGAATGGACATTGAAGTGAAAAAAGAAGAAAAAGTGCACTGGAATAGGCGCTGACGTGCCTAGAAGAAGATCTTGGGCATTGGGGTGCCCAAAATGAGTGCTTAAGAACCAAAAAGAATGTTAAAGATGAAATTTCATAGATTTGGGTGCTATGCCCAATCTAATATGGAAATTTTTGAAATTTGATTTTTTCGAGATTTTTGAAGGCAAAAAAACTCTATTTCAAAGTTAACTTTTGATTTCTACTCAACTATGGACTTAGTAGAAAGAAAATGCTTCTGAAGAGCCCCGGACTCATTAGAAGCTGACTTCGAATCAAGTCGAGATTCATGTACTATAAATTGGAGTTTTATTTTGTTTTATTATCTAGTTTTAGATCTAGAGTTTAGAGGATAGATCGGTGATTCTCGGGAATGAACTAATTTAATTTTTATGGGATTATGAAACCTATTCGCATGAGTTAATTTCAAATTGTTATTTCCTATTAATTTTATGTTTGCTTAATGATAATTTCTTCTATCATGGTGTTTGCCTTAGCTTAATTACCTAATCACCTATTTAAGTTAATAATCAAAATTGTAGTGAAGTCCAGAAAGGATAGCTAGGATTGGTCGTTGATAAGAAGAGTTTGAGTTCAATTTATTTGCATGAGATGAATAAATTTATTTACATGTAAGATAGGAACATATTTGCATGCCTTAGGTAGCCAATTAAGTTGTTCTTAATTAATTTATAATTGACCTTGATTTATATAGGAATGTAATGAATTAATTAATTTAGGATTTCAATTGTGAGCAACCCAAAAAGGCCTTGGAATTGCTTAAAACGTAGAGTTAATGACCAGTAGTGTAACACACCCGAAAATTCCTCCAATTAAATTTTCAAATCCTTGTTATTCAAACAAAGTTTTTTTTTTTTTTTTTACAACTATTAGAAATTTTTTCTACAGCCAAAATATTTTATCATATCCATAAAAATTTTTCTTACACACAAAACTTATTTTATACATCATTTTGGCCCAAAAAAATTATTTTAGCCCAAAAAAAATTTGAGCCCAAATATTTCAAGCCCAACCCAAACATTTCAAAATAAATAAATGAAATAAAATATATACACACGTATGTATGTATAACAAGCTCGGCCAAGTACCCTTATTTTAAGGAATATTTTTTCATTTTCATTCCAAAATTTTACCCTCAAAGTATTGAAATATATGAGGTAAAAATGGGAGACACCGTCCTTCCTTGACAATCATCATGCCCAAAAACTCTTAAAAATTGTAAAACTATCCCACTTGTTTCTATAAATAAGTGGCATGAGCCATTTTGAAAGACACTCTTGCATTTTGAAAAATTTCTAACAAAAATCGACATTTACCTTCTTCTTTTATCTTCTTCTTCCTCTACATACACACAGATATATATCATCATCATCATCTTCTATTTACATTTTCATCTCTATATCTTCATATATGTGTGTGTGTGTGTATATATATACACACATACCTTCATTAAAACATATTTCCCCCCAGATATATCATCTCTATCATACATTCCTTAAATATCTTATATTTAAGGAATTGTCAAGGTTTTAAGAAAAGGGGAAAAATTAGGGTGAAGCACTTGGTAATATATATATATATAAGTTTCATATTATAAAATCAAAATAAATAATGTAATATGATGGTTAACATTCTTGATAGTAATAAGTGGACTAAAGCATTAGGATTGTGAGATATTATCTTGAGAACATGAAGACTTGATGCTAAGAAAAAGGTAAAGATTATGGCCATCCTCTTGCTCAAATCCTCTTGAAGTATGATTCTTGAACCTCTGCTTGATTGAATATGTATTTGAGTATTCTTGTTAACCTTGTATGGAAATCATGAACTCATTGCTTCATAAATGTTGATCTTGGTACCTATTGAACTCTTGAGACCATTGTGATTTTGATCTTGATGTGGACCATAACTTTGATCATGCTATGATTGATTCTTGCTTGGACACCATTGTATCGATTATTGGAAGAAATGATATGGACATTAAAGGACTTAAATCATTTCCTAGCTTAAGGACATACACTCCAAAACCTTGGAAAAATAGTTTGAGCTTTTGGAACTTTCAAAAATTTTGAATAAATGATTAAAAAAATGATCATGTATTTATGAAAATCTTTTTTGAAATTTTTTCTGGGATTTTCAACAAAAAAAAAAAGGGCACATCTGCGCATACTTAAGGGCACACTCACGCCCAAGTGCATCTGCGCCCTTTTTCATGCGCGGTCGCCTATAGTCTACAAATATTTTGAAGTTCTTTTTACCTCTTTCTTTGTTTATATGTCCATATTTCACTCCAATAAGTTATTCTAAATCCAAAATATCTATTTATATGTCCAAGCATATGATTTGAATTGTTTGATTATGTCCAATTATAGTTTGACGCTTCAATTGGATTGGTTCGGACAAATTGATTGATTGTTCCATCGTATACCCATTGATTGATTGTTTGATTGTTTGGGCCCTAGGAACCTCAAGCAAGACATTGGGTGGCATCAGACCGACAGTTGGACCTTTGAAAGGTTTTTCCAATTGTTGGATAGCTTCGCGGAGAAGCTGGAGGAGATTTTTCAAGGACAAGCGGGGTTGACTTTACCTAATTGTATATTTATCTGGGTTGCCCCTTTTTGAGTGGCCACTCGAGGGTAAGGACTTGGGAGGAATAAGGAGTTATTTGTTTATTGTGAAAGTAATGAAGGTGGCAGATCTACCAAATATTCATTCTACTATTTCTGTTATATGTGTGGTATTAAGCTCTTGAGCTTATTGATTGATTTGGTTATCGATTATTAAATTGCTGAGCCGATTATGCTATTTATTTCTTGATCGTTGATCATCTTGAGCTTATTGATTTGATTTGGTTATCATTTATTGAATTGAAAAACTGATTATGCTTTTCATTTCTTGATCATTGATCCTTCTTGAGCTTATTATTGTTAACATCGTTATTGGCTCTATTGATTCCCTATGTTACCTATTTCCAGCCATAATTCTTGCTAAGTTAGTGGACTTACCTTAATATTTTACCATGTTTAGGTAATTAGTTTTAGGTGTTGCCAAGGCATGAACAATTTTGATATTTTGTATGGAATGATTATACCCTTGTGATGGATTATGTATTGTGAACTTGAAATCCTTATGTTTTGGTAAATTGAGAGTTCAATTTGTAATGTATCACTTTATATATCGAATGTACTGATATGGTTTTTGAGCATCTTGAGCTTTTAGTTTAAACTCGATCTTACCCATAGATAGCGATTTTGGCCTAGGGATGGATTTCTAGGTGTCGGGTCCTTATAGGTGGTATCAAAGCTTAAGTTTAGGAAACTTTGCTATTTAGAACGTTCGTTATTACGATTTACGATTTCTTACATAATTATTAACCATTTGTGATTGTGGATGATGTTGTGGGTAGAATAGATCGTGGCAAGAGAAAGATGAGTGTTTCAGAGGACTCCAAACATTGCATGAGTGGAAGCAACGTAGGACCATTAAAAAAAGTGAGGGAACGGGATTATAAGAGGGAATTGCCTTAAAAGGACAAGGAGATTGCATATTGGAAAAAATGCATACTTGGCACAACACCGACTCTACCAAGATTATAGTAGGTGGGTGAAAACAGAGATGGAAAACATAGTGGCAAGGTACCAAGGCCAATGTTTAAATTTTAAGAATATGATTGCTAATAATCGAGTCTACTTCACCCAACTCAATCGAAGTTTGATGGCCCAATTCGAGTATGCCTCAAGGCAAGTTATCGATTCCATGGTCGGCATAGAGTGAGTGGCCCAAGACTATGCTAAGGGCGAGTTTGTGCCAAGATTTGAGAAATCGGAGCCTTTGTCAAGGCCAACGATGTTTAAGGGAGAGTCAAGGTAGCTGAACACATAAGTGTGGATGAGTGATATTAGATATAATGCTTCCATCAGCAATGCATAATAGGAGTACAAGCAATGGAGCAGGGACATCCAATGCACCAAGAGTTGGAGGGAGTGGTGAGCAGAGGTTTAGACAAACACCATACTGTAGGGTCATACCCCAGGGCCTCTTATCCAAGTGCACATCACGGATGATGAGTTGGCATGGGTAGAGAGACAGCTCGAGGGGCACAAGGACGTTGGCTTGGATAATGGTGATGGTAGAGACAATAGTTACGATGATAGCAGTAATGGTAGTGATGGCGGAGATGGTGGAGATGGCAGTGGGGAAGAGGAGGAACCGGAGGAGGATCCTAATTATGTGGAGATTGATTGAGAGGGATGTTAGTATGTATTTATGTATGTAGCTTATTTAGTACTTTTGGGACTAAGTATAAAATGTATCATAATAATTGTAACGCCCCGGGATCCTAGTGCATCTGCCCCTAATTCCGAGACATTTACTTACATACATGGATACATAATGTAAACCTTAGAATCAATGTGAACACAATCATTCAATATAATCATAACTTAACTTAAATTTATACATCATTCACTACCTAAAACATACTAACTTATAAAAGTCCATAATTTACAAAAACATCAAGATCCGAACTAACTATATACAAGCCAAACGTAACACATTTCAACTACTTATTCAAGATTACCATAATTTACAATGCAAAATATTATGCAATCTCAAGTCAACTCCACCTGAGGTATCTCGAAAATCAATTTCCTACATATAATAAAAGATAAGAAATGAGTCCACTGACCCAGTAAAAATCATGACCATGATGAAAAATGAATAATATGCTTTTGAGTATAATGGATTTCCAAGAACAACGTTGACATTCATGGCAATATGAATGTTTTATGATCAACAAGTCATAAACTCAAAATTTGAAATTAAACATGAATTGCAATTTAAATAGGTTGGACTAGTATTTGATAGATCTGTTACCCTTATATCATCAAAATATAACATGTTTCCTTATTCTTCCATTCGCCCCTTCGAGTAGCCGCTCAAGGGTGTTCATACATACATTAGGCACGGTCGACTGCGTGTCAAGGACTAACCCCTTAGTAATCTATCTCCAGGTTCCCTTTGAACTATCCAATGGGATAAACCTGCAAGAAACAAACCGACGGCCCAATACTGCTCAAATGTCTCACCGGTGGCTCTCGGCCTAACATTCATGCATTTGGGTTAATAGAAAAATATTATCTCAAAGGAATTTCAAACTATTAATATATGATTACGAACGGTATGGGGTACAATTTTTGAATTCGAGCCTTGGATATAAGAAATTCATTTGGATCATCAAAATGGTTTTAAAAGATGGGATTTGATTTTAGAGAAGTTAAATTAATGAAAGAGATGTCAAATTTCCCTAAGTTCTAAACTCTCTTTGTGGCAGTTAAATTCTCAGCATATTTAAAAATACATCCCAATGAGTTTAATGGTGTATTTTTGCACTGTGAATATCTAGACTTGATGAATTTTGTAATGGTGGCTTCCTATCAACAATCCAACAGTCGGATTTCCATTTATACCAATTTTAAGTTCACCTTAGCTACTGCCATTGTTTCCCGGTAGATTGGCAAGTTGGTTTCTAAGAGTATTCTTGGTCATGCTTCTCCGTGGTTTTGAGTGATTCTACATTCTAACACTCTCAACACTCGATAAGATTTCCAAAGATATATTTATGGGTCAGTTTGATGAGAGAAAATTAGATTTTCAAACTTGGAAAGTGGAAGATGTGACAGAGGACTGCCTCTGTTTCCGACTGTAGTGGCAGGTTGTATTTTAAGGGTGTTTTTGGTCACTTTTCTCGTTAGTTTTAAGTGATTTTTATCCTAAAAGCATCTACACTCGATACGATTTTCAACGGTATATTATATGGGTCGATTGGAATAGAAAAGTCAAGTTTCCAAGCTTGGAAAATGAGAGGTATTGTGGAGGCATTGGCTACCCAAGAGGGTTATATGTTGGTTTTAAGATCCATCCTAATTTATGAAATGAACAAGTTATAAATCCCAAGTTTGATGATCCAATAATCTTTTTATATCCTCTAGTTCCATATTCATGGTCCTCTCTCACAAAGAAATTCATTCAACAATCAACAAAATGTATTCATCAAATCAAGTAAGTTAAGGAGCCAAGCAATAAACAAGGAAGCAAGATCATATCCATAACAAGATCATGAATACAAGCAAGATCACATCATCTACAGGATCATGAATACAAATGAATAGAGTAGAGATAAGCATAGCCATGATCCTCACCTTATATGCTAAATGTACCAACTTGATTTTTCCTTTTGATTCCCCCAAGCTATGCTCCTGAACACCTAAAGAACCATTTATTTCCTTATTTGTTCATACTTCATTATCATTTCCTCAAGATTAAACTTAAAACTTATCAAATTGTTTGAAGAGGTAAAACCTTACTATCTTCCTCTTTGATTGTCTTTAAAATAGATGTAATTAGAAGTATGAAAGGTGACGGTGATGAGAGGGAAGAAAAATGAACAAAAGGAGTTGAAGTGGTGTGTTAAATTTTTTTTCTTTGAAATGCTTCTCGACCAAGAGGAAGAAAATGATGAAGAAAGTTGCTTCTCTTGCTACATACTCCAATGCATATACATACATAAAATGTCTTCCAAATGAGTAGAAGAATAATAACATTTTGGTGAAGTTTTAGAAAATAGCAATGAGTTGATTGGATCGTGAGTTGGAAGATATTGGGATTTCTTTTAATTTTTAACACATGGTAATTATCCCTTCAGGGAAATGGATAATTGTCTTCCAATTTCTTTTGTGTGCGTATGTGTGCCAACTGTGTGTGTGTATTTTTATTTTTTTTTTCATTTTATTAAAAATAAAATTTGGGCTTAATTTTTTGACCAAATATTTATTTGGTTGGGTTTGAAATAATATTTTAGGCCGAATTCGATTGAAATAAAATTTTTGGTTGCCAAATCATAATATTTTCGTCGCTTAAGAATTTTTAGACAATAGCGATTGAAATTGTTAAAAAAAGGGCATTAGGGTTTTGAATTTTGAAACTAAGGGTTTGAAAATATAATTATGAAAATTTTTGGCCGAAATGAAACTTTTTAGAGTTAATAGGGTGTTTCAAATAAATTTGGGTTGAAAAAAAAATTTGGAAATGAAAATTCTTTATCGAGAAAAAAATTATTCTGAATAATCGAAAAAATTCAGGTTGGAAAAGAAATAATTTAAATAGAATTAGGAGAATTTTCGGGTTATTACAGTAATGACCTATAATAAAAATCTGTAGTAGATTAACTTGACGTAGTTAGTAGAACTTTCGTGTAGGAAAAATTTAGAAAGTTTGATAGATAAAGATAATGGTTATAAAACCATCTTCTTTGGACCCTTTTGTAGGTGGTTTAGTAACCATGTATTTCAAAACAAAGTGTAAATCACATATTTTGAGTTGAATGAAAAATTTAATGGAGCTTTTGAGTATTGTTCAAAGTTTGAGCCCTTAGTATTGTGTTTATTGTGCTATGGTATTTAAGATGTGATAATTCTTGGAGTAATACTAAGAAAATCTATTTGCCAATTTCAGATAATTATGGCAACAAGAGGAAGTACGTCAAATAATGAACCACCTAGAAAATGTGGTAAACTACAACAAGTATTGCTCAAGAAATTCAAGCTTCAGAAACTCCAGACAATATGGATAACATTGTTATGCATGATGACCCTCGAGAGCAAGCTCCTTCTATGAGAAACAAACTTGCGGCTGAGTAGCTCTTAACAATGTGGTGGTAGTTTATGAACTATTGCCAATGACAAGCTAATCAAAGACATGGAGGAGTAGAAAACACAGAAGATAAGTTGTTAACTAGATTTTTAAGGTTCAATCCTCCAAGGTTCAAACGAAGTTGATGATCAGAAGGCGGAATCTTGGGTAAGAGAGATTGAGAAAATTTTTCGAGTACTGAACTACTTACAAGAACAGCAAGTAAGATACGTTACCTTCCTCTTGAAGAATACGACGCATAATTGGTGGCATGTTGTGGAGCAACTATGGGAACGGGATGGCGTTGTATGGACTTGGTGAGGGTTCAAAGCAGAATTCATAAAGAAATTAATCCCTCAGGTTGTTAAGGATGGGATGGGAGGGAATTCATGAATTTGATCTAAGGATCCTTGACAGTGCTTGAGTATGAAGTTGAATATAATAGACTCACCCAATACGCACAGCATGTTCTGACAGATGAGGTAAGCAGGACAAAGAAGTTCATTGAGGGGCTAAAGCTTAATCTAAGGCGTGCTCTAGTCATATGCAACCTCTCAAATTATGGTTCAGTTAGATAGAGGGCGATGGAGTTAGAGATGGAGTTTCAAGAACTCTGAAAGATTATCGAGAAGAGAAAGGGGAGGTAGTTGCGTAAATCTAACCAAGATAAAGGACAGGGAATCCACCGACTGCTGATAAGGGCAAGGCACAGGTAACAGTGGTTGAGAAGAGATAGGGATGGCAATCTAACTTGATCCCGCGGGTACCTGCCCAGCCCTGCCCCGTGAAAGGCAGGGGTTTTAAACCCGCCCAGCAGTAGGGCAGGGCAGATATATATATATTATAATACATAATAGTTTACATATTATATATAATATTAAAAAAAATACTAAATAACAATAGTATCAAGTGTTGTATCTTTTTATTTGTCATTTGTAATGTTGAATTTATGATTTTATTTTTAGGACTTTGTTTTTAAATGTATTGTTTATATCGTGCAATTATGTAAGCAATTTGTTATGATATTTTTTTTGTTATGTTCTTATATTGGCTAAATTCATAAATATTGTGTTATTGAGTAATTTTAAATTTGATTGATTTTCATGTATATTTTATTTTAAAAGAATATATTTTTTAAATAATTTTACATGATTTTATAGTAATATTTTATTAATAATTAATTTTTTTTAAAAAAAAATACGAGGCGGGATGGGGCAGGTTTTGAATATTTATTTTTCTTTTCCCCGCCCCATTACCACCACTAAGAAGAGAAGTTGCAATTATTATGAAGGCACCAATCACACTGAAGATAGGTGCTGGCAGAAATAGGGAAGGTGCATAGTTTGTGCAAGTTCCCATCATTTCACGAAGGACTAACCAAAGAACCCCAAAAATGATAGTGCTGGAACGTAGAACTAGCACAATAGAATACAGTAAGGCATCCACAGATCAAAGGCTGAGCCTATGGTTTAGCAAGAGAAGGAAGAGTGGACCCTACCCAAGTGGTGGAAGGTAACATCTTGATCCAAAACTTTCTATGCAAAGCTTTATTAGACCCAGGTATTACGTACTCTTTTATATCGACTGTGGTGTAAGGGTAAGTCCACCATGAGAGAATTCCATTCTCTTCTAGATAACAAAGAAACTCGTCATTCAAGTATTCACCTTCTTGATCAGATTAAAGAGTTTTTATACTTAGTTCAAGTTATTTTTCTCTACTTCATCTTATACACCTTGAACATTTCAAAGGCTTCAAACTTGTTCTTCATAAGAAATACCCGTTCAAAATGTATATAATCATCGATAAACGTAATGAAGTAATTATAACCACTTCGAACACTAACTTTTAGTGATCCACATATATCTGTGTGAACAAGTTCAAATGGCTTAGGGGCACGCTCCGGTTGTTCAACAAATGGTGACTTAGTCATTTTTCCTTTTAAATAAGATTTGCAAGTTGGTAACTCCTCAATGTCGCTTAGAGAAAGTACCCCTAAGGCAACCAACCTACTTATCATATTTTTGGAAATATGCCCAAGTCTAGCATACCACAAATATGCTTGGTTATGGTCATCTAACTTTCTTTTATTCTCTTGTTGAATTTGTATTAATGTATAGTTAGAATTTAGTATATAAAGCCTATTTGTTAATGTATTGATGGCAATTAAAGAATCATCTTTAAAAAGAAAATACTTTTCATTCTTGTAAGAAAATTCATAATTTTCTTTATCGAATATGGGGATTGAAATGATGTTCTTAACAAAGACGGTACAAAGAGACAATTATTTAATTCTAACTTTTGATTATTACAAGCTAAAATAACTAGGCTTAAAGTTTCAGCGCTAATTCTTGCACCGTTTCCCATCATAAGGATCGCATTCGCTTTGCTTAGCTTTTTGGCCCTCTACACCTCTTGTAACGACTTGTGAAGATGGGAATCACATGTCGTAACAAATACCCATGTATAACTGGTAATCAAAAGATTAACTTCAACAAATAACATACTTTTTTTAAAGAAGCCAAATACTTCTTATAGTTTCTCTTCTAATGCCCAATTTCATCACAATAAAAGTATTTGTCATCTTTAGTATTGACTTTCTTTTTTATTCCACTTGATGGTTTTGTAGCTTGTTTTTCTTTAAAAGAAGAACTTTTCTTCTTCTTCCCCGCCTTGCCCTTACGGGCCTTTAAAGTTGAAGCAACCAATAACGTCTTATCTTTCTTTATAGTAGACTCGGCCATTACAAGTATATTAACAAGCTCATTAACCATCATATCGAGTTTAGTCATGTTGAAATTCATGAAAAATTGATCAAATGAGCTTGGCGATGATTGAAGGATTAAGTCTATATAAAGATTGTTATCCATAATAATATCAAGTTTTTTGAGCTTTTCAACTAAAGAAATCAATATTAAACTATGCTCGTGAACACTTGATCCTTCAACCATATGAGCCCTAAACAATTCATTGAAGGTGTTAAAGCTTTCATAATAAATTTGTACTGAGTATAACTGCTCCAAGTGCATGTATATCTCACTAGCATGCTTCATGTGCTCGTGAGACTTTTGAAACTCACTTGTTATTGATGTCAACATTAGACATTGGGTTTGAAGATGATCTTCCTACCAATGATTGACGGTTTCTCTCATATCTTCCGTTGCATCATCGGGGATAGTATCGGGGAGATTTTAAGTCAAAACATAAGTCCTCTTTTCAGAATCAAGTAAGATTTTCAAATTTCTAAGTCAATCACTATAGTTGGGGCTAGTGAGTTTATTAGTTTCTGAAATAATGATGATATGGTCTCGTATCATGAGTTACCTTCCACTATTTTCTTCAAATTTTATGCCCTCTCATAAAATTCAAGAAATCATATTTCTAGTAAGTTTAAGAGCCCATAGAAATTATTCATAGACCAACGAGACTGACCATTTACAAATAACCCTTAGGTAGATAACTTACTTAACCAATTGCATTAGCTATGCAACCTCTAAAAATATTTTACCTTATCTTTCGCATAGACCCACGAGATATAGCCATATATGCTATTTGATGTTCAGTTTGACCCGTTAATCCTTATTTACAATTAGCTCAATTATGGTCATCCCATAAGATGTAGCTAATGCCATAATCAAATTAATTAAAAGAGCATCACATGCTGAAAGTAGTGATCATAGCTTTTCAAGTAGGCAAGTTCAATGAGACGTAGCTAACGTATCCACCCGGTAACATCTCATATCACTTACTTATTGGTGGAAGGCATGGAACATTAAATCTAATTTAATTTGTCCATTATAACTTAATATAATTTTTCTTGCAAAAAATGCTTAGACTTTTTAAGTGAGAGTTTTTGAAAATTCCTAAGATCTAATCAATGTTTTATTTACTTTGATTTTGGTTATCTATCGTAGGCATGCATCACCATACATCACAGAATAATAAACATAAAGAAGTAAATAAAATAACCTAGCATGCTCCTAGGGTGGATGATTATGAGCCTTGACTAAATAATATACTTAGAGCCATTAACACATTACTTAGTAACTTAGATGAGTAATTAAATGAATAGATCTTATCTATTACATATACATCACCATGCGTACACGGCCTTCATGTCTTGAACTCGTTCATCTTCTTCTTCTTGATTACAAAACATACCATGCATACATGGCCTTCAATCAAAAGAAAAAAAAGAGATCATCAATCTAAATCTACTCTTATTACAAGATGAAAAGAAGGCAAGCAAGTCCCATTTAATTACAAACTCAATCAATAAATCAATTTATTAAAACCATTTTAATGAGACTCATAATCATCCCATACATCTATTCAATATCAAACATCCATCATATAAATGTTTGAAATTAAATAAACAATAATTAATTAAAGATTCATCACATGAACATATAATTAAAGACTAACTAATGCATCGTGTCACTGTTTTACCATTGGAAATTGTTTAATGTAATTTATCAATTAAATTAATCTTGGTTTTAAATTACCTAAAGGTTTTTAAAACCCACCAACACCTTGGAGATGATGATTTAAAATATTTCAGGAGATTAAATCACATAAAAAATTAGATCAAAACACCTTTAGAACTTTAATATGGCAGATTCAAAAGGTGCCACGGGTATGACCGGTAAGCCCCATTAAAAAGATTCTAATAAATTTTTCTTAACTCAAAAAATCATCAAATTTGAACCAAAGGTTTCCACTCATTGTAGATACTTAGAAAATCAAGGAGCTTAGAAACAACATCAATTAGAGCACGAAAAAATTTAATTACCAAGAGGTTAGTGCACAAAGCTAATGTTCTCGGGTCTATTCGGCAGTGCACATTCAAAAAATTTTAGAAAATTTTTCTTGATTCCAAAAATTACCAAATTTAAACCGTAAGTTCTCAACAAATGGTACATGATTCAAAAAATCAAGGAGCTCCAAAACAAAGTAACATAGGGCACCAAAAATGATCAAACCCGAGAGATTAGCGCACACATTTTCTAGAAAACTCAATATGTTCTCAACATATTTTTCATGCTCTAATTTATGTAATTTTTTGTCCTGCCTCTATTAGATCCAATCTAATACATAGGTTTTGATCTTCTAGGAGTCTTAAAACAATTTTAAAACAATTGATCTCAATCAATAACATTAATTCTACATCTAACTTCAAAATCAATATCAACAATTCCAATATTTAATCAAATTGAACCGAAAACATGCTAAATCAACATATAGCATATGTCATTATATGATCTCAACAAATTCAAGGCACAAGCACTATTTGGTGATTTTCAATTCATCAAATTAAATCAAGACCACCAAATTTAACATCAATCTATCACTTGAAATAATATTTTAATGAAATCTAAATCAAACTCATATATTTGGCTCGGATACCACTTGAAGGTGAAGGTAAGGCATAATCAACCACAATTGTATCAGAATAAACACAAAATCACTTTCATCAACTACGAATTAATAGCCTAAACCTTCAAGGATCTACATATGAGTATAGATCTGGATTTAAGGAGGAGAAAATTACCTCAACTTTGATAAGAAAAGTGTTCAACCGTGAGCTTGAGAAGGAATCCAATTCCACTTTTTAAACCTTGATCAACTCCTTGATCCTTGATTAGCTCTTCAATGATCTACTCCACAACTTGAAGAAGATCTTCAAATCCTCTTGAAATGCTAAGAAACTAAAAACCTCTCCTAAGTAAACCTCCAATGCCATGAGCCATGCTTGATCTGATGATCAACTTTTGATTTCCAGACAATGTGGATTCACACCTTTAATATTGATCACTCTTTCTCTTTGGATTGTCATTCTAGATCTTTGGTTAGAAGGAAGATCGAAGTATAAATCTATAGAGAGAATGAGGGAAATGAACAGAGAATTTAGGAGGGAACTTTCAACTGCAAAATTAATAAAGTGGGTGGTTATTTGGGGGTTATAAGGGGGTATTTAAAATGTGATTAATGCCAACTTGAATGCTTAGTTAGCAAGGTATTTTGGAGGGAAGTATCTAGGTTCTTCTCTTCAAATATCATTGGCCCACTTAGCTTCCAAGTTGGATAAATTTATGTGACATTTTAATTAACAATTAATTAAAGTGTTACTTGGACTCCAATTAACTTTAAATACCTATTATAATTTTCTTCTTAATTTAAATTATCTTCTTAAATTAATTAATTCAACTATTGAAATTAATTTAATTAAATTAACCATTAATCTAATCAGAATAATTTAACTCTTCAAATTAATCTATTCAAGAAAATTCATTTCAACTTTGGTCAAATATTTTAGCTTTTAGTCAAAATTTCTCTTTTTTTTGTCTAAATCCAATTTAGGTGATTTTTACTAATCTAATTAGAAAATCTCCATTTAAATTCATACTGTGACTTAATCAAGGAAAGCGTGTGACCCATTATGTTTATCAATTAATTAGACATGGGCTTGTAACTTTTATGATTTTCGATTAATTAAATATTTTAATTAATCACTCATAGAATTAATCTCTATTAATTCTAAAGTACCTAATCTCCATAGTTGATGTCTAACCACAAGCCTATGAAGCACAATTTATTGGTGAATTAATTTGTGCAAACCTCATCCATTTACGCATACAATGCAAATACGGTCCCTTCATTTTTTATCCCCTGATTGTGGCTTAGGGTTAAGATATTTTCGACGTCTCTAATAGCCCAATAACTATGCATCTATTCTTAATGATCGATTCGTTTATGTTCTCGACCTTGTGTTGGTTTAAAAATCGTACGCAAGTGTACGTATCGCAACAAGTAATAAAGTGTGAGTAGAGTATCGTTCCCTCGAGGAATCGGAATAAAATCGACTGAAAATTTGCAAAAGTAAAATTTAACTAAAACCAAACCAAGTAGTAACTGAAAATTATTTTGTTTGAAGAGTTTTGAAAATATAAAATAACGAAAGAACGTTGGAGAAAATTCAATAATAAAATGACTTTAGAATTATGTAACCCCTTCTTAACATGGATCAATTCTTGTTAATATTTTCCTAAAATTTCTCGATTAATTATGATTACTAGCACTAAGTCAAAAGCAACTCCAAGACCCTATCGGGTGACTTGTTGTCAAAACTCCTAATTAGCTAATTCACTATATTTCTATGTGAATTAAGCTAATTAGTAGTTAATTCAGAACCACTTAATAAGCTACCTGAGGCATGCAAGTATATTTCTATCTTACACACGAATCAATTTATTTAGTTATGCAAATAAATTGAACTTAAGTTCTTTATCGACAACCTACTCTAAATAACCCTACCGAGACTCTTTAGAGTTTAGAGAATTTAATTAGAATATTGGCCACACAATCGAATTAAGTTAAACACCACAATAAAAGAAGTAATCAATAATCAATGATTAACAATAGGAAACATTAACTCTTGAATAATTCCATGAAAATCAGTTTGTACATAATCCTAGAAAAAGAAAATTAGTTCATATTCATGTTAATGAATATGAACATAAAAACATGAAAATAAAGTAAAGAACGAAATACCGAGATACGAAAAATGTGATGAAGATCTCGAATCCTTCCTTCAGAGTTGGTCTTCAGAATTCTCCAAGATGATCAAAACAAAAGAAAACAAGCCCTAAATATAGTACAAGAAACCTAACTAAAGTAGGAGTCGACTTCTAATCAGTTTTGAGCACTTTAGAATTCTTCTATTTTTTTTTATTGAGTCCAATATCGATTTGACCATTTGATTCCATCATGAACCAGAGCTTGACGGCATCGAGAAGTCTACCGAAAGTCGAATTGTGAGCAATTCTCCACGTAGGCGGGCACTTAAGCGCCGAAATAGGCGCCCAGTAAATTGGTCACGAAAGTACGCGCTTAAGCGCCTAGATGGGCGCTCTTGCATTTGTTTGGTCCGTAAGCTGGCGCTTAAGCGCTACAATGGGCGCTCCAATGCTCGTCGTTGAACTTCTTGGTCCGAAGGTTGGCGCCTAGGCGCCCAAAGCGCCCAGTTTCGTAACTTTTCACCACCAGAGCTTGATTTGGGCGCTTAGGCGCCCAACTGGGCGCTTGGGTGCCCAGATCCGTGGCCGTGATCTTGTTTTTGACTTCTTCGATACTTCATTTCTTTGCTCCAGCGGCTTTGTTCTTGATTATAATTGTCGTTTTGGGTTTCGACATGAATATATCACCTTCTGAAATACTTAACACCCATATCAAACGATTTCAAGATAAAAATATGATAATTCTATACAGAAATATGCCTAAAATGTAATGCAATTATGGAATTATGACCTTGGAAACTCCTTTTGAAATCGACACACCGTCTTGTGCAAGGATTTTCTTGAATTGAGTTATTATAGAAAACATAGGAGATACTCAGTCATCAAGACGAGAAAATGGATCATTTTTTGGAAGTCACAAACCTCTATGCGTAGATAGCTTATACCTAACGTACACCTCATGTGATCCACTAATAGGTGATCGAGATGCACATCAAAGAAGAAAGAACTACCATAAGGTTACCCTGGTTCCTCAAGTCTAAGGACTAATTATATGCAATGTTGTAAGATAGAGAATAATCTATCACTGAATGCCACTTCGGCTATTTCATAGATTTCTATATGTCGGGTCTCTTAGTGAATTTATTTTTCTAACAAGTACCCGCTAACTTGCACGATGTCAACTATACTGGATACCCATGAAATGGGGCAATAATTCAACTCTTTGATTTATGCATTGTTAGTGCATGTTTGTCCGAATCTAAGATGTCCTCTGTTAAAAATTTTATAACTTGGAGAATTTAAGATCAAGACATCCAGAGGTTAATTTCATAATCACCATCATATGCATAATCTAGTCTCATAGTCTTATATGATCTAGAGGACTTCTTCCATATCGATTGTTGATGAGACAATTCATGAGGATATGAAGAAGATGACCATTTTATTTATATTGCAAAAATAAGATCGTTTATACATAAGTAGTTATTACAAATCAAATCTAATTAGCTGCAGGGTACTACTATAACACGCTTGACATGTCATTATGCCCAAAAACTCTTAGAAATGGCAAAACAATCCCACTTGTTTCCTCTGCCTTCTTCTTCTGTCTTCTTCTTCCTCTTACACACACATATATATATATCATCCTCTATATACATCTTCATTTCTATTTTTTCATATATATATATATACCTTCATTAAAATATATTTCCCTCCAAATATATCATCTCCATCATATCTTTCTCAAAAATCCCATATTTAAGGTATTGTCAAGAATTTAAGATAAGGGGAAAAAACCAGGGTGAAGCACTTGGTAAGATGTAGATATAAGTTGCATATTATGAAATCAAAATAAATAATGTGATATAGTGATTAATCATTCTTGATATTAATAGGTGGATTAAAGCATTAGGATTGTGAGATATTATCTTGAGAACTTGGAGATTGAAAGTTAAGGAAATGTAAGGATTATGGCTATCC
Source organism: Handroanthus guayacan (assembly GCA_014898755.1). Classification (NCBI taxonomy): domain Eukaryota; kingdom Viridiplantae; phylum Streptophyta; class Magnoliopsida; order Lamiales; family Bignoniaceae; genus Handroanthus; species Handroanthus guayacan. The sequence goes on from JACFYI010001782.1 coordinate 826,006, forward strand.
TCTTGCTTAAATCCTCTTGAAGTATGATTCTCGTACCATTTTGCTTGATTGAATATGGATTTAAGTATTCTTGTTAACCTTGTATGGAAACCATGAACTCATTGCTTCATAAATGTTAATCTTGGTGCCTATTGAACTCTGGAGACCATTGTGATTTCCATCTTGATATGGACCATGACTTTGATCATGTTATGATTTATTCTTGCTTGGACACCATTGTATTGATTATTGGAAGAAATGATATGGACGTTAAAGGATTTAAATCATTTTTTAGCTTAAGGACATGAATTCCAAAAACTTGGAAAAATCCTTTGAGCTTTTGGAACTTTCAAAAATTTTGATTAAATGATGAACAAAATGGTCATGTATTTATAAAAATCTTTTTCAAAAAATTTTTCTGGAATTAAAAAAAAAAAAGATGTGGGCGTGTCTGTGCACACTTAAGGGCGCACTTGTGCCTGAGCCACACGGACATGTCTGTGCCCGTTTTCGTGTACGATCGTACCCAATCCAGAAATATTTTTAAGTGTTTTGATCTCCTTTTGCCTTTATATGTCCATATTTTACTCCAATAAATTGTTCTAAATCTGAAATATCTGTTTATATGTCCAAGATACGATTCGAATTGTTTGATTATGTTTGATTATGATTTGAAGCTTCAATTGGATTAATTCAAACAAATTGATTGATTGTTCCATCTTATACCCATTGATTGATTGATTGCTTGTTTGGGCCCTAGGAACCTCTAGAGGGACACTAGCGGCATTGGGCTAATAGTTGGATCTTTGGTAAGTTTTTCCAAATGTTGGATAGCTCCGCGAAGAATCTGGAAAATTTTTCTAGGACTAGTCCGTTGGCATGCAGTAACCATGCCTAATTGTATATTTATCTGGGTTGTACCCCTTTGAGTGATCGCTCTAGGTGAGGACTTGGGAGAGATAAAGAGTTATTTGTTTATTGTGGGAGTGATAAGGGTGACAGATCCACCAAATATTCGTTCTGCCATTTCTGTTTGCCTATATATGTGATATTCAGCTCTTAAGCTTATTGATTGATTGATTCGGTTATAGATTATTGAGTTGTTGAGCCGATAATGCTATTTGTTTCTTGATCATCAATCACTCTTGAGGTTATTGATTTGATTTGGTTATCGTTTATTGAATAGCTAAACTGATTATGCTTTTCGTTTCTTGGTCATTGATTCTTCTTGAGCTTATTGTTAACATCGTTATTGGCTATATTAATTTCCTACCTTACTTATTCCTAGCCATAATTCTTACTAAGTCAATGGACTTATATTAATATTTTATCATGTTTAGGTAATTAATTTCAAGGTATTGCCAAGGCGTGAAGACTTTTGATATTTTGTAAAGAGTGATTGTACCCTTGTGATAGATTATGTATTGTGAACTTGAAATCCTTATGTTTGATAAATTGAGAGTTCGATTTGTAATGTATGACTTTATGTATCGCATGTAATGATATGGTTTTCGAGCATCTTGAGCTTTTATTTTAGACTCGATCTTACTCACAAGTAACGATTTCAACCTACAGATGAATGTTCTAGGTGTCGGATCGTTACAAGTAGCATTAATAAATCAATAAGGGATAATAATAGAATTAAGTCATGTGAATTGGTGATTTCATAATCTTAGGCTTTAGATTACTTGAATTTCGTTATAAACTCATTCTCTTTTTACTTTTCTATTTTCAACATCTAACCTATTACTAGTTTGGTTTCCTACTTGTTGCCATAGGGATGCAGGGATTATTTGTGCTGTTTGTCACCTTTTGGGACATAGGGAAATGATAATATAGTCCCTAATTTCATTTAGATTCCAATACTTTTGTTTATTTTCCTTCATATGAATGATGAAATTCCTGTGAGCTCTGCAGTTACCTTTATGCCTTTGCAAGCTATATAATCAACTCAAATATTTACAACTTTAAACCTCACTAAGTCCATAGGACTTACTCTTTGTTCTTTTTTATTTGTACAGATTAGAGACTCATGGTGTGCTCGCAGGCTAGGAACTTCGAGAAGTGGTTTCTAATCTTTTGATGTAATGAAAATGATGTAAATTAATTGTTTGAAATCTCAGAATGGTACTTTGATATGTTTTAAGGACTGTAATTACGCGAAGGGGTTTTGTTTGTTATTATATTATACATGAAGCCACAATTTAAGAGATAATGTTGTGTTATGCTTACAGGATTCTGGTACGATAAAGTAGTGCCCGATTTAGGTAAAAATATCTAGGTACGGTGCTAGTAAGGCGATATTAGAGTTTGGTTTTTGCCTAAGTTATTCTATGTTAAGACTCAAGAATTGTGGTATTGCACCAGAGATTGATATGATATCGTGACAAAAATAAATATTGAACTTTTGGAATATGTACAATACTTAGGAACGTGAGAAATTGCAATTGGACGGCCAACCAATGTCCAGCCCGCCATTCCTGAACCACCATGCATGAGGCATACACATTAGAAGCAATATGTACAAATTGTTTTAATTGTGTTAAAAGTTAATTTAATGTTAATATTTAACTCTTTATGATTCAACCTCTTATATAGAAAATTTTGTGGATGCAACATGGCAATAGATAAGGGAAAAGGCAAGGTAATTGAATGAGATAAGCCCCCTGAAGAACCTCGATGAGCTAAGAAACTAAGGATAAGAACTGGATATATGACTGAGCAGAATCGAGCTAGACTTTTAGAAGAAGAGATTAGTGATAAGGATACAGAAGTAGCATTTGCAAGGAGCTCTATGGATTCAGTCATTAGAATATCAGGAAAGAAAACGGGAGTGTGCAACACATTATTAATGCAAGGAAAGGGAAAAGAAGATAAAAGGGGCTCGGTTTAAGACATATCTAGATAGCACCATGGATTCCGACCAATATGGATTTCAATGGTATTATGACAACAAGTCTTCCGGGGGCAAATACAGGATGTTATAATGACCTTTAGAGGAGTAGTAATTGATCATGAGGAAGTCATTCATGAGACATGTCAAGCCCCAACCCCAAGGATGCGAGATTTGTCTGAAAATCTACCAGGCGCAACCCGAAATTAACTTGTGAACAACTTGCTTAAAAAGGATATTTAATGGTTACACATAGATTCTTTGGCCACAACTACATAGCAGTGAATCTTTCATTATTTTCCCAGTGTGGGATATGAGACATTACAATCATCCCTTATTCAAAAGGGGATGTCCTTGTTACAGTGTAATAAAGTTTAGGATCGCCTACTAAATTTTAGGACTTTAGAGGTAGCTTTTATGGGCTTAAGAGGTGGCTCCTGCGCATGTAGCACTTTGCCCTGCAGGCTTAAAAGGTGGCTCCCATACGCATAACACTTTACCCCGATAGCACTTAACTCTCTTCGATTGGTGGTCAGTTTTGATATTGTTTGTCATGCCCCAAGCCTAAGGATGCGAGATTTGCTTGAAAATCTACCGTGTGCAACCTGAAATTGAGCTGTGAGCAACTTGCTCAAAAAGAATATTCAATGGTTGTATATATATTCTTTGGCCACAACTTATAGAGCAATGACTCTTTCATTATTTTCCCAATATGGAATATGCAACATTACAAGACGGATGTAATGGCAGGACCGTTAGGGAAATTTAGGTCCCCAAGAAAATATTATACAAGAACTGAGAAGGAATAAAGAAGTGAGGGATGAAGAACCTAAAGAACAACTTGAGGAAGACTGTGGATAAGAAGAGGTTGGACACTGGCAAGCACTTAATCCATGGAAACAAATGGATCCACTTGGTTGGAGTGATAGAGGATGTGGACGCAGATTCATGTATAACTACTACAGGAGACCAACAAAATAGATATGTGCATGAAATATGTATAGGATAACGTGGTTAGTTTTACTCTAGCCACATCGAAGAGATAGTGTGTGCGTAGAAAATAAGGATATCGTTGGGAATAAAACCACACGCAAGTGCACATACTATAACAAGTAATAAAATAATGAGTAGAGTATCATTCCCACAAGAAATCGGTTTATTTTCAATTGAAACATGCAAAAGAATAACACTAAAACTAAACAATATTTGTGTGAAAGTGAAGTCGATTAAAAGTTATACGTAAAAAGGAAGTTAATTAAGGAAAATTCAATAAGATTAAAAGTCTAGAATTATGAAATCCCTAATTTACATAGACGGACTCTATTGTTATTTCCCAATTGATTTTTGAATGATTATGATTATTAACTCTTTGTCGAATGAAACTACAAGACCTTTTCGGGCTACTTACCGTCAAAACTCCTAGTTGATCAATTCGATATATTTCTATATAAATCACATAAATTAGAAATTAATTAAAAACTATTTAATAGGGTACTTAAGGTATGCAAGTATATTTCTATCTTATACATGAATCAATTTTTTCATCTTACATAAATAAATTGAACTTAAGTTGTTCTTATCAACGACCAATCGTAACTATTCCTTTTGGGCTTTATTAGAATTTCGATAATTAACTTAAATTGGTGATCAGACAATTAAGTTAAGACAAGCATCATGATAGATGAAATAATCACGAATCAAGTGACAAATCAAAAGAAAGTAACAACTTTAAATTAATCTACATAAAAAGATTTAGACATAATTCTAAAAAAAGAAAATTAGTTCATAATCATATTAATGAACATGAACTTCAACAAGAAAGAAAATAAACTAAAATTACTGAAAGATGAAAATACTTGGCAATCCTTGATGCTTACTCTTGAACTAGTCTTGAGAACTATCTGAGATGATCTAAACAAAAGAAAACGAGTTAAATATATTTTACCCCCCTGTATTATTGCAAAAAGGAAGATTAGCCCCTATTTTTTCCTAATTGTAAGATATACCCCTGTATTAACGTTAAACAAATTTTGTAGTTCAAAAATACCCCCCTATAACCTAGCAATAGGGGCCTTATGACCTAGTTATTCCAAAATACAGGGGGCTATGTTGCAATTAAAAAATACAAGGGGGTAATCTTCCCTTTTGCCATAATACAAGGGGGTACAATGTATTTTTCCCAAAAGAAAACTAATCCTATTTATAATTCATAAATCCTAATTAGAACAGGAGTCAACTTTTGATCAGTCCTAGGCTTTCCAAAATTTTCTATTTTCCACGGTTGAGTCCATAGTTGAGTAGGAGTCAAGAGTTAACCTTGAATAGAGTTAGTTGGCCTTCATAAGTCTTACAAAAATGGAATTTTCAATTTTTCTCTTCATTTTTTCTGCATTTAGCACTCTAACCACTCTAGTAGTTTTTCCTAAATTTATTTCATCTTTTTGGGCTTCTGAATGATTTTATCTATTTCTAAATACTAAGTACCAATATCAATTGATTTTAGGATAAAAATATGATAATTTCATATAAAAAATATATAAAAATATAATGTGATAATGGAATTATCAGAGGTAGGATAGTATACTCACCGTTGCCATTTTACATACATAGATAGGATAATTGGTCAGACCTAACCAAATTCTAAAACCTGCGGTAAGTAATTCCGTGCTATTGTCACTGTGTAGATATTAATGAATATGTGTGTTATTGAGAAAATTCTTGCTTTTAGATTACGAATAATTGAATAATACACTCTTACATTGTGCTGTAAATAAAGATATAACATGTCGCTTTCATCAAATGCACTCTAAGATGAATATTGTATGCCCTAAAATTGGTAATAAACTTAACTTACAACATCTAGAAATTTGTCCATAAAGGGAAAGGTGTCGCATGAATAATTCCAAGCTCGATCATACACTTGCACAGGTCGAAGAGGGCAACCTCTAGTCCTACGAGCAAACCTTTCAGGACATCAGAGGAGAGGGACATCAAATCAACAACAAGCTTCTAGTTACCCAAACCCTCGTGCTGCCCCAACTGAAAATCTAGAATTTGGGGAAAATGTGATCGAATGAGTGTTCACTATGTGGCAATAGTTTATGCAATATTGCCAAGAATAAGGGCAAGTAGGAAATTCTGGAGGTAATAAGGAGGAAATTACCAAGGATAAAGCTTTAGAGAGATTTCTCATATTTAATCCATTGGAGTTCCTACGTGAACTAGATGATCAAAAAGCCGAGGCTCGAATAGAAGAAATTGAGCAGATCAATAAGGTTTTCAACTATTTGAATCAATAGAAAATTAAATATGCAACTTTCCTCCTAGAAAAAGCAACCCACCATAGGAAGAGGTTAACAAACTAATAGTGAGAGCTAAATAGGACCCCGCAAACCTGGGATAACTTTATGCAAGTATTTGCTAGGAAGTTGATATCTTATGTTACTAAAAAGGTTCGAGAATATGAATTCATGGGACTTATTCAGTGAATGAAGACTGTATCACAATATGAAGCTAAATTTAACCCATTGATCCAATATGCTCCCCACATTATGAATGATAAGGAATGAAGAGCTGGAAGGTTTATTGAAGGCTTAAAACTTGAGATTTGGCGGGCTCTCATATCTTGTGGCAAATCTACCTATAACAGAGCAGTAAATAAAGCCCTACCGGTGGAATCATAGTTAGGGAAACTGCATAAGATTGAATATAGGGTTAAATAGGGAAGACTAATGGGAACTAAAGGACAAAGTAGTGGAAGGAGTGATTTTAGTATGAAACAAACGAAGATCTAGACTGGAATGTCGATAAATCAATCGTTCATGACAAAAAAAACTCATCACTCAACTGAACTTGTTTTTAAAAAGCCTTGTGGATTTTCCAGGAACCCTCAGCATGATGAATCTAATTATTAGGGAAAAAAGGGAAAATGTATAAAGTGTGGCAGTGACCAACATCAAATCAAATATTGCCCTAAATGTAGAAACCCCATTCCAAATGCTCCTAAGAATAAAGGAAAACAACTATCTAGACCAATGAAAAACCTAAGTCCCAGCATTTGCCTACACACTTAGTGGTGAAGATACCTTAAATCCAAATGATGTAATGGAAGATATGATTTATATACATAATTTTACTGGGAAAGCTTTATATGACCCTGCTATCCATTCCTTTCTGTCAACTGATTTTACATCGAAATTGAATTTAAAGCACACACATTATCAATTTAAGCAACATATACCAATGACTGAATGTTTAGTTACAAATTGAATGTATAAAGCTGTCCAGTAAGTATCGAAGAAAAGAAATACCAAGCAGATCTTATTAAACTTTCTATCCAACATTATGATGTTATCCTGGATATGGATTAGTTATATCTCTACCAAGCTTGGGTAGATTGCTTTTCAAGAAGATTGAACTGGGAAAGATAACTTTGTTAAAGCCAATATAACTAGTGAGGCTTCTCTAATACCCATTATATCTGCCCTGGATTACAAAATGATCCTTAAGGAGGGAAGACAAGGATTTCTGCCATACTTAATAAATGAATCCCAGGACAAGACTAAATTAGAAGAGGCACGGATAGTGAATGTCCCTGACTGTGAAAATGAGTTTGCAATTGAGATTATATTAGGGATAGGGCCATTTTCTAAACCCAATATTGAATAATCCCAGCAACATTGAAAGAATTGAAAAAATAATTGCAAGAACTCTTGAAAAAAAAATTTATACGACTTAGTGTTTCTCCTTAAGGAGCCCTTGTGCTATTCATTAAGAAAAAGGATGGTACATTAAGGATTTTTATTGATTACTGGGAACTAAATAAAGTGGCAATAAAGAATAAATATCTTGTGCCACCCATTGATGAGTTATTTGACTTATTACAAGGTTTCGTTGTTTATTCAAAGTTAGATCTTAGGAAAGGATATTACCAATTAAAAAATCGAGAAAAGGATATAAGAAAGCTACTTCCAAATCTTGGTATGGTCATTATGAATTTGTGGCTATGCCTTTTAGGTTAACTAATGTGCTTGTAGCATTTGTGGACATGATGCGTAGAATCTTTTGACCATACCTAGATCAATTTGCGGTCATCTTTATTGATGATATCTTGGTCTACTCAAAATTAGAAGAGGAGCATAAAACATACATATGATTAGTGTTGTGGACACTTAAGGAAAATAAATTATATGCTAAGTCTAGTAAGTGTGAATTTTGGTTAGAAAATGTGATATTTTTTGGACACATAATTTCATATGTAGGGATATAAGTTGATTCTACTAAGGTCAAAGCCATTTTTGATTGGAAAAAACCCAAAAATGCCATAGAAATCCGAAGGTTTCTAAGCTTGCCAGATATTTTCGAAGATTAATTAACGATTTCTCCAAAATAGCTAGTCCATTAACTAAATTATTTCAAAAGGACCAACCATTTGAGTGGAATGAAATATCTAGAGTAAGTTACCAAGTATTGAAAAAGAAACTGACTTTAGCATTGACTTTAACTCTTGCCGAAGGATTAGAAAGATTTGTTGTCTATGCAAGTGCTTCCCAAAAAGGATTATGATATGTGTTGATGCAAAATGGACGAGTAATCGCATATGCATCTAAAAAGCCTAAACCTCATGAGAAAATTATCGCACTCACGATTTGAAGCTTGCCATTATTATGTTCACTTTGGATAAATGAAGACATTATATACATGGCATCACATTTGAGATATTTATCGTTCACAAGTGTTTGAAGTATCTATTCATCCAAAAGGATTTGAATAAGAGACGTGCCAATGGATAGAATTTCTTGAGGATTATGATTGCACTATAACGTATCATCTTGGTAAAGCAAATGTGGTAGCACATGCTTTGAGTTAAAAAAAAAAAAGAAAAAAAGGAATATCTTATTTACAATAAAAAGAAATAGATGGAAAATAGGAAGAGAATCATCAAAGCTTTGTAAAATTAAAACCCTGATTGTAGATTTCTAGGTTAGTGATACAACCAGAATTGTACATCAAGATTTAGAATGCCTAACAAAGGATAAATGGATAACATAATAGAGAGAAATCCTTCCAATTAAAATAGACGTCAATTTTTATGCTGATAGTTAAGGAGTGTTGTGGTTTAGAAAATGAGTTTGCATGCCTGACAAGTTAAAGCTAGGTTATTGAACGAAACACACAAAACTCATTACTCAGTGCATCCTGGAGGCACAAAGATGTATAAGGATTTAAAACAAAAATTTTGGTGGAAAGCCAAGAAAAAGGATATAGCAAATCATGTGCAAAAGTACCTAACGCACCAGTTGGCCAAAGCAGAACATTATAAACTATCAAGGAAATTATTACTACTTCTAATACCTAACTGGAAATGGAATCAAATTACCATGAATTTTTTGACTGGCTTATTAAAAGTGCAAGGTGGATATGATAGTATATGGGTTGTAGTTGATTGTTTAACCAAGTTACCCATTAAAAATAAAAAGATCATTTAACCAAGTCAGCCTACTTATTATCCATGGAATCGCATTATAATTTACCAAAGTTACCAGGCTATATGTTAAGAAAATAATGCAATTACATAGAATTCTAGCTAATATAACACTAGATCGAGATTCCAAATTCATCTCAAGACTATCAAAAAGCTTACAAAAACACTTAGGAACCAAATTGAACTTTAGTTAAGCCACTCACCAACGAACAGATGGGCAAATTTGAAATGACTAATTGGATATTAGAAGATATGTTGGGAGTAGTTAGGATAGGCATCTTCCACTTATAGAATTTGCTTATAACAACAACTACCAAGCCATTATAAAAATGGCCTCATTCACTTTTACATTGGGATTTAGATGAGTGGAAAGGCTCTAAGAAGGTGAATTTAAGAGTTTATAATATGAGCTTATTTAAGATGCCATTGGTGACATTTAATTGACAAAATAATGGATGAAGGTTTCGTAAGATCAACAAAAGAATTATGCCGACAGACAATGAAAAGATTTAAAGTTCAAGGTAGGAGATAAAGTCTTTCTTAAGGTATCCCAAAAGAGGGATTCAAAAGCATTAGAAAAGGATGAAAACTCTGCCCAAGGTATATATTACATTTGAGATCAGTGAACAAGTTGGATCAGTGGCTTACAGGGTGGTATCACCTCCAAACATTATTGGAACTCATGACATGTTTCATGTTTCCTAATTAAGAAAATATTACCTTGATGAATCGCACGTTATCTCCTACGAATCTATTCCTCTTGAAGGTGATCCCACATATGAGGAACTTGCAGTTTGGATATTAGACCAGAAGCTTCAAGAATTTAAAAATAAGAACATTCCTCAAGTTAGAGTCCACTGAAAAAAATCATGATGTTGAAGAAACGACTTAGAAATGGAAAGACGATATGCATTAACACAAGCCTAAACTTTTTTCAAAATTTAGGTGAAAATTTGGAGACTAGATTCTTTTAACAAGAAGGATGGTAATACCATAAACTTTAATTTTATGAATAACTATTTTGATAAAACTTTAGTATTGAAATAATTACGAGAACATTAAAATTAATTAAATGATATAATTAGCAAAAGTGGACTTAAGTTGGACTTTATTAACTTAATAAGGGCTTATAGATAAAATTTAAAACCATGTGGGCTGAAATTTAATATAAAATGGAGTTAATTGCCGAGAAATCAAAACTTACAGGCGTTATTTTGTAAAAACTGAGACTTTGTGGGTAGAAATAAAGATGGTGGGCTAAATTGAAGGCGGTTTAGAACATTTTGGGCCAAATCACAAGCTGTGAAAACTTTATGGGCTTAATTAGAATTCCGAAAGCCTTACTTTATACATACATACATACATACATATATATATAAATAGATACACATTAAACACCCCCTCTCCCGGCCTAAAGTTTTTTAAATTTTCAAAGCTCAACCCCACCCTTTTTCACATTTTCTCTCTTCAAACCATGAACCAAAGCTGCCCAAACTTTAAAATCGATCTTGTAGACTTATTTTACTCATCTTAGGGGACGTTTTGACAAAGATAATGTGGGATTTCACTGAGGACATAGGGAGAAATAAGGGGCCAAAGGTTGCATGGGGGGGGTGGTGGTTGCGGTGATTCTAGTGACATTTTCTAGCATAAGTGAAGTGGGTTAAGGTTGAATCAAAGTGATAGGAAGTATTTGGGGTTAATTTTGGGATTTGAGTCTAAGTGGCCGCAGTTTGTGAGAAGGCAGCGTGCAGTGGCGGTGAAGCAATGAAGAAGGGGAAAATAGGGAAGGAAAAAAAGAAAAAAAATAAGGTAGTGTGTTATTGGGCTATTGATTTGTGCAAGTTATGCGAAATTGGGACCAATTCTAGGTAATTTCTTAATTCATTTAAATTTCTTAACCCAATTGTGATAATTAAATTTGACTGGATTTTATATATTGTAGATTCATGTGGTTAAGTGTGATTAATTGTTAATGGGCCCATATCAAATTTATATTACCCATTTGTTGGGCCAAAGTTATAATCTAATACTTAATTATAACTACTATAGGATTGTAAAACCAATTACAAGCATAATCATATTGTAGAGGGAATAATATAAATTTTATAAATAATTTGAATAAATGAAAACTTAAGAAAGACAAGTTATAGGATTATAAAATTTAAGCTAAAGTAATAAAATTTTGGAATACGGTTATCGAATCATAAGTTATTTATTGAAATATTAAAATTTTGGACTAACTAGATTTAATCTCGTAACCTGTTGAACCATTAAACTTAGACACAGATTATTAGCATAACTACCTTGAGAATGACTTTAGACGAAAAAAATAATGATATTTCAGTTGATTGATCGGATAACAAGGTACGTAACTAACCACAAAGGCAAACATTGATAAGAACTTTATAAGGTGAGGGTTATACTTGATTTTATAAGAATTCTTGTTAAATAGAGAATGTCATCGCATATATAGATATATGAGCTGAAAGTGTAATTATTTTGTTTCGCCTCTTGATACATGACAATTATAATACCTAATAGAAACTATTCGAAATTATTGGGACTATTATCAATGTGTCACCTTAGGGATGCAGGAAAATTTGCTTATTTGCTTGTTACCGTGGAGATGTAGGAACTTTTTTGATCTGCTTGTCGCTATAACGACTTAGGGTGCTTGTATTGACTACTTGTTTATTCTTGGAAACCCAGGGATTATATATGCTATTTGTAACCTTTGGGGACATAGGGAAACGATAGTCCCTAATTTCGTTTAAATTCCAGTACTGCTGATTATTTTCCTTCTTATGAACGTTGAAATTCCTACGACTTCACACTAGGTATTTACAATTTAAACCTCACTGAATTCACAGGACTTACCCTTTATTGTCTTTCATTTACACTTATTAGAGACCCTTGGTGTGCTAAGAAGCTAGGATACTTTGAGAAGTGGTTTATAATATTTTGGTGTAATGTAAATGATGTAAATTAGTTGTTAGAAATCTCAAAGTGGTACTCTGATATGTTTTGAAGACTGTATTTTAAAAATGGGGTTTTGTTTGTTATTATGTTATACAGGAAGCTACAGTTTAATGCCTGTTATGCTTATATAGGATTTTGTTATGATCCAATAGTGCCCTACTCAGGTATAAATATCTAGGCAAGGTGCTACAAAAATAATATTTATATGTTATAAATTTTAAATATGGCTTATGAGGTAAAAAAAAAATGAAAAATGTTAGTTATGAAAAAATCATAGAAAAATCAAATTCCCTTGCACAGAAAGATTCAATTCATTAATATGTAATAAATTTCTCAACAAGCAATGTAGTATATCTTTTTCCATCACTTAAATATGCATTAAACGTACATGAAGGATAATCAAATTAAGCCGTAAACGCAACGGAATTAAATCAAATAAACATTCATCAAATGATCATAAGACATATTATCCTTCAAGGATCCTCTATGACCATAATTTTAGATTTCAAGAGAAGAAATATACCTTGTGAATAGATATTCTCTTCAAAGACCAAACTCTTCTCTTCAAAAGTTCACCAATGGAATCTTCAAGTGTCTTCATCAATGAATCCTTCCAACCAAACTTTGAGTCTTCAATGGATGATCCAAAATGTGTCAATTTAAAAATCCAAGCAATGATCTCCAAGATCACACCAACTAGAAACCATAAGAGACGTTTCTTCCCAAAATATCCACACACCAAATGAACCAAGCTTTTTCTTCAATGAGATGACTAGAAAATCCAATGAAGAAGATAGGAATTTAATAGGTGTAACGCCCCGGGTCACGAAAGCATTCTGCCCCATGATCCGAGACGCTACTCGCGTACTAAAAATAATTTTAGTCCGAAATACATAAGTATCTAATCATCTATTACAGGCCGATTTAACAATACAACTTATAAGTTCAAATGTCCCAGCATACCAAAATTTACAAGCTTAATACAATTCAAAAGGAACTAATCACGTTCATGCTGGAGCTACAGTCGATTATCAAGGCTTACGAACCTACATAATATTGTGAAATTATGAGTCCACTGACCCAGTAAAACTTATGGTATAAGGACGAAAACGAGAGAGTTTCAAATAACGGGCATATCGATATCAAGACGAGAATGTGATTTTCATAAACGAACTAGAATAATCAGAACGAGCAAATCAAGCATTTATCAATAAACATTTATCACATTTAAGTCGTATGGCAGAAGCAATATTTTGATGGGTCTATCACCCTTATAACTCCAACTTATATCATTTCAATTTCCTTATCCCTCCGAACTCTTGAAGGAGCAATTTATAAATAGTAAAGCATAGCTGACATACGTGCTTTAGGATAGCCCTTTAGAACTCTATCTTCAGGATTATTCGGACTACCTCACTTGCAGGGATTTACAAGAGCTCGGACTGTCAACCCGACGTTGCCCAATCCGATACTCTTGAAAACCCCCAGGGCCCAACTTGGTTGCTTTCATGAGGCTAACAATAAACGGGACATTCAAACATATCGTATAATCATGAAGCCATTTGGCATATTTCGATTGACCAACTAACCAAGAAATGAACAATTCGGAATCTAGGCCAATTGTTTCATTCAATCAAACTAGAATTGGACTACGGACTAGAGGATTCATATGTTAGAAATCTCAAACGTACTTTAGAAAGATTAGATATGGACTTGATATGTCGAAAATGAGGTCGGAAACGTGTTCAAGCTCATTGGAATGAGCACTTGGGTGCACATTTGGGCGCTCGAGCGCTCAAACAGTGGTTTTTGCCACAGGTCCAAGCGTTTGAGCGCCCAAATGGGCATTTAAGCGCTCAACTACTGGATTATTTTTTGAAAAATTGAAGTTTTCAGAATTTGGTCAGGCACTGGAGTGCTCAAAATGGGTGCTTAAGCGCCGAGTCACTAGAATGGAAATAAATTTTGATGCTGGATAGGCGCTAGGGCGCTCAAATTGGGCGCTTAAGCACTCTTCGAGTGTTTGGGCGCCCAAGTTGAGCGCTTGGGCACTCACTCTCGGGTGAAAAATTCGATTTTTTTCGTCTTTTATTTTCTTTTGATTTTCGACTTGAAATCTCCATCTTTGGGGCTATTTTATGTTTATGGAAATTTATGAAACATCGTTTTAAACTTTGGTTAGAGATTTTGGGAAACAAAGTCAAGTCAAAATTTGACGTTTTGTCCATATCATACATTTTTCTTAGTTTTAAAATCATCAAGTCCTCCTCATAGTCCATGGTCCAAGACTCATGTCCAAACCAAAGCATAGGTAATCATGTTTAGGGAGTTCAATAAGCAAGGATATTGAGCATAGGATATCAAGAAATACAACAATAATATTGTAAAGCTCATAGCAACAAGTATATCAACATGATCATCAACATTATAGGCTCAATATAGGAAATGAACTCATCATGAAGGAGAAGAACATATAAGCATAAGAAAGAAGTAAGAGTTCCATAAGTCTTAATTCCCGTCCAAAGCTTAAATGCTAGCACACCGAGCACTCCGAGTTGATCAACCGTCTAGACACAAATATTAAGCTCTAAATCAAACTCAAATCTTAACTTATCATAATATCTAATCATAACTAAAACTTACTTACCAAATGGTTGAGATGATACCCTTGATTTCCCTTTTAATCTCTTCTTGTTTCTTGGAGAAAGTTTGAAGTCTTTGTGTGTGTGCAAGGTGTTGCCGAGAAGGAGAAGAGAGGGAGTGAGATGAGGGTGGTTTTTTCAGCAAACTTTGGAAGAACAAGTGCTCACATTTCACAATTCGCCTCTTCTATTTTCTGATTTCTCCAAAGAACCTTAACTTGCAGTATCCTACGATTCATAAGCTTACGAACCTGAGAATCTAGGATACGAACAGGCTGTTCTACATAGGTCAGGTCACTCTGGAGGGGAACATCAAGATATTTTACAATGTGTGAAGGATCAGGGTGATACTTTCGTAACTGGGATACGTAAAATATATTATGAATCTCGGTTAAGTTAGAAGGCAAGTCAAGTCTATATGGTACAGGACCAATGCGTTCTATGATCTTGAATAGTCCTTTATATTTAGGGCTTAGCTTTCCAGCCTTGCCCATTTTTCGTATTCCTTTCTATGGAGCTATCTTTAGAAATACCTGATCTCCAATACTGAACTCCAAATTCTTTCTTCGTTTATCAGCGTAGCTCTTCTGACGATCTTGAGCTGTTTTCATGTTCTTCTTGATGATTTGAACTTATGGCTTCTTGAATCATCTCAGGTCGTAATGCATCTTTTTCCGAGGTCAAAGTGCTTCTCGTCTCGTCAATATCCCAATGAAGGGGCGATCTGCACCTCCTACCATACAATGCCTCATATGGAGCGGTCTGAATTGAGGCTTGGTAGCTATTATTATAGGCGAACTCTACCAACGGTAGGTGCCTATCCCAATTGCTGGGGAAATTCAAAACACATGCTCTCAACATATCCTCCAGTGTTTGAATTACCCTCTCTAACTGTCCATCTGTTTGGGGATGAGCAGTAGTATTGAATAACAATTCTGTCCTCAGATGCTCTTGTAAACTTCTCCATAACCTCGTTGTAAATTTTGGATCTCTGTCGGAGACAATACTTTGAGAAATCCTATGTAATCGTATTATCTCTTTTATGTAAATCTCGACGAGTTTTTTCACATTATATTAGAATTTGACAGGTAAAAAATGTGCCGATTTAGTAAGCGTGTCCACTACAACCTAGATACTATCACATCCTTCTCGTATAATAGGTAGGCCCGTCACAAAGTCCATGGTGATCTGTTCCCACTTCCAACTCGAAATTAGGAGTGGCTGTAACTTCCCAGATAGTTTCTGATGCTCCGCTTTTACAAGTTGGCAAGTTAGGCATTTCTAGATATATTCAGCTACATCCTTCTTCATCCCTTCCCACCAAACTTTTGTTTTAGGTCCTTGTAATTGTACATCTTACTTTCTCCAGGATGGACAGAATACTTGGCCTGATGTACCTCAGATAGCACTCTTTCCTTCATCTGTGTAGGAACAACAATTCGGTTCTTGAACCATAATAATTCATCGGTGTCGATCCTAAAATCAGGTTTCATCTCACCTTTAAGTTTTTGAACCATTTCATTTTCATCTTGTGCGTTTAGGATCTCACTATACATCTCAAGATAGATTTTCAAGTTCGATAATCTTTCTTTTTGACTTAAAGTATCAGCGATGACGTTTACTTTTCCTGGATGATAGTTGATGATGAAATCATAGTCCTCCAGGAATTTCATCCATCGTTGCTGCCTTAGATTCAGATCCTTTTGACTAAAAATGTTCTTTAAGCTTTTGTGGTCCGTGAATACTTCTATCTTTGCACCATACAGATAATGATGCCATTTAGCCAAAGTAAAGACAACCGTCGCTAGCTCGAAATCATGAGTGGGGCAATTTACCTCATGATTTTTCAATTTTCGCAACGCGTAGACGATCACTTTGCCCTTCTGTATCGAAACACAACCCAATCTCTCTTTTGATGCATTAGTATAAACGGTAAACTCCTCTGACCCATCAGGCAGTGGGAGCACTGAGACTGTTGTTAACCTTTTCTTCAATTTGGAAAAACTCTCATCGCACTGTTTGTCCCAAATGAATTTTTGGTCCTTCTGGGTCAGTCTGGTAAGTGGTCCAGCCAACTTTGAGAAATTCTAGATAAACTTCCGATAATATCTAGCTAATCCTAGAATAGTCCTCACTTCAGTGATCGTTCTCGATCTTTTCCATTTCTGGACCGCTTCAACCTTTTCTGGGTCCATTTCAAGTTCATTTTCTGATATGATATGTCCCAGAAATGTCACATTCTTGAGCCAAAATTCACACTTGCTGAATTTGGCGTACAGCTTGTGTTCCTTTAAAGTCTGAAGAAAAATTCTCAAATGTTCGTCATGCTCCTCTTTGGTTTGGAATAAACTAGAATATCATCTATGAAAATTACGACGAAACTATTGAGGTATGGACGAAACACTCGATGCATTAGGTCCATAAACGCCGCAGGAGCATTGGTCAATCCAAAGGGCATGACTACAAACTCAAAATGCCTGTAACGGGAATTAAAAGCTGTTTTGGAAATATCTGCTTCCCGTATCTTCAACTGATAGTACCCCTATCTTAAATTCAACTTTGAATAGACAGTTGATCCTTGCAGATGATCAAACAGCTCATCTATATGGGATAAGGGATACTTATTCTTGATGGTCACTTTGTTTAATTCTCTATAATTAATACATATCCTAAGTGATCCATTTTTCTTCTTCACGAATAAGATGGGAGCTCTCCAAGGCGAAGAGCTTGGTCTTATAAAATTTTTCTCCAGCAGTTCTTGTAACTGTTTCTTAAGCTTTTTAAGTTCTGCTGGTAACATTCTATAGGGGGTCTTTGAGAATAGCGCTACCCTAGGAATTGTCTCAATTACAAATTCAATCTCCCCATCCGGGGGTAGCGAATTCAATTCTTCTGGAAACACCTCAGGAAACTCATTTACCACCTTCACGTCCTTCAACTCCATCTAATCCTGAGGCTTATTTATCAGATAAGCCAGGAATCCTCGTCCCCCTGTTCTGATTATCCTTCTGGCTTATACTATTGAAACGATGGGTATACCACCATTTTTATTTTTGCTTCTGGTTCTAACTCCAACTCCAGTACCCAACTTGACTGTATTAGCATAACAGTCGACAATGGCATGGTGTCAAAACAACCAATCCATTCCTAGAATGAGATCGTAATCTTGGATAAAATCCTGATTCTCTATGGCTATAGGGCACTGAGGGTATCTAACATTTGTTTCATGATATCCTCCTACTGGTGTGTGAACTTCGTAAGTTATTTTCATGATTTCTGAAGGCAAGTCTACTCTTCTAGCATAGTCATGCGAAATAAAAGAATGCGATGCACCAAGATCAAACAAGACTTTGCAAATAAAATTCTTAATAATAACCTTACCTTCCACAACTTGAGTCGGATCCGTACCTTCTTCTCTGGTCAAGGCATAGGCCCTAGCCTTGATCTGCAAACGCCCAACCATGCTCTGTTACTGACCTTGCTCTCCATTATTTCCACCTTTATGGATCTTAGGATAATCTTTAATCGTATGCTGATCACTGCCGCATACGAAGCATTTTCCTTGCTTCTTCCAGCACTACTCCTCTGTATGAGTAGTGCCCCCACAGTACCCACACTTCTTTTTTCCTTGAGTAGCTGGGGCTTTTCCCTTATCCATCGGTATAGATGTATTTCCCGTTTTGGGCTTCTTTCTGAAATTGCTCTTCTTTCCTTTTTCATCATTCGACTTGCCAGTCCGCTTGCCCTTCCGCTTGGCACTTAGCTTGTAGAGCTCCTGAAACTCCGCTTCTAATTCCATTGTCATCTCAACAGCACTATCATAATCTTGGGGTCTTTTAGCCATGGCTCTCTTCAAGTCAAGTCTTAGACCTTCAATAAACTTTTTCCTTCTATTTTTTTCGTCCACCAACACATGCGGAGTGTACTGAATCAACTGATTAAACTTAGCTTCATATTTAGCTACTAATAAGGACCCCTGTATCAGCCTCATAAACTCTTTTCCTCACAGGTTTCTAACTACATGCGAAATGAATTTCCTCAAGAATTCATCTCAAAATTACTCCTATGAGTTCTCAACTCCGTTCCTATCCTATTTTCTCTCAATAATAGCCCACCAGTGACATGCAAGCCCCTTAAACAAGTAGGTAGCAAACTTAACCTTGTGCGCATTCATGTAATTTAAAACACAAAAAATCTTCTCAACCGCAAACAACCAAGCTTTAGCTTTGCAGTCGTCGGGCTCACCATCAAAACCTGGGGGATTAAGTCTTAAAAATCTCGTTAATATCCTATCCTCCGACTCTTCTTCCCGTCTTTGTCTCGGTTGTGGCTCGTCCCGATTCAATGCTTGTTGGAGTAAATTGAGGAATTGTTTAGCTGACGGTTCATTTTTGTGGAGGGGTTCTCCGACGAGGTCTATCACGTGGTCGTTGTTCTGGTTCACATGTTACTTAGTGGGGTATAAGGTTTTCATTATTGTTTGGCATTTCAAGCACCACAGATCTATAAATAACACCCATCTCGGACGTCCACATTTTCTCGTAGGCTCAGCTGGGTTTGCGTTTTCACTAGTTGACATTTTGATCTGTAATTTGAATAGTTTTGCTTTAGTGAAAATCCAAAGTTATTGGGCATATATATAAAATCAATAATCAAGAATTCAAGTGAAACTTAACACATTTTTTCCCAAGTTAAATTGCACATATGGCCTTTCATTCATTGCTGGAAATCTTGTTACACAATTTTTCATATCATATGGTTACTAGATCATCTCTAAAAGACAAAAGAGAGA
>JACFYI010001782.1:848074-874447 GCA_014898755.1 Handroanthus guayacan
ATTACTTATAGTTGCAAGAATTGAGAACACTTGGTGTAGAACTTTTTTAGTTAAAATATGCTATCCAAATCCTACCAAACACTATGCCCCCTTGAAGAAAATCAGCTGCCACCATGCCTCTGCAGATTTTGATTTTTTTTTTTTTTGAAATTTTTAATATATATATGGGCTAAATTTGTTGGGCTAAGTTTAAATAAGTTTGGGCCTGTTTTTGGGCTTACATAAAGCTTGTTGGGTCGAAATTTTTCAAGATATCGGGACTTGAACAAGAGAAAATATTTTGGGATATTTGAAACGTATTTTGGAGTTAAAACGTTTTTTTTTCATTTTATCAAAATCGGTTTAATTTACGAAATCAACAATTCAAAATTTTAATTAGGAAAATCTCGTGGTATTACAATGGAGGAAGAGAGGGAGAAGAGGTGGGCCAATTTTGATTATAATGGGAGGGAAATTAACCACCAAAAATTTGCTCAACCAATTCCTTAAGTGGCTGGCCATATTGGGTATTTATACACCCCTTTTGTTGTCCCAAAGTCACACTTTGTATGCTACATTTGCCAACTTGGCAAATGCATATGAAATTAATTCCAAATTAATCTTAAATTCAACATTTGAATTTGAATTTCATTTCTCTCTTATTTGATCTTAAATTCGCATAGATTTGTATTTCATTTAGGCTTCTAATTAATTCATACGGGTATAATTAAATTAACTCCTTAATCCAAACCCAATTAATTAGTTTAGTCAATTTGATTTAAATTATTTGACCTTTGACTATCAAATAGTTGTAACGACCCGGATATAAAATATCCGTCCTAGACCGGAATCGCTATCTGTGGGGAGGGCTCTAAAAAATTCTCATTTACAAACTTATTACATAATCTTTTTACAAAATCGCATTCATATTCTATAACTCATTATGCAATCCATGCTCAATTATAAGCCTCAAAATTCCAATATTCCATAAGATATTGGATTCTACAACAATAACTTCTTGATATATCATAAGTATATGGATACATAGAGATACTACAAACCATTACAATTTCCAAAACTTAGGGAATCTCTAGTTTAAACTTCAAGGTATAGAATATCAATAATCGCATGTACTCACAATGTTTCTTTTCAACGATTCTTTCCCTGGATTACAAAGCTATGTCCATTACATATACAGAAGCTCATGTCAGGAAAGTGAAAGTCTCAGATCTCCAGGCTAAGCAAAATCCAAGAAATTATTCACCTACACGTGTTAAAATTTATAAAATAAGTCCGACTGACTTTGTAAGGAGTTGTGGCTAGGAATAGAACTGTAAGGTAAAAGGATATATGGGTCAAGAGTCGATAACAATAGAAAATTTCAGAAATTCAATAAACGAGAGATGAATCATATAACGAATTTAGAAGTTCGATAGATAAGGACTAATTGAAACAATGACCGATCGGAATTAATAATTCAAGCAAGGAGTTCAATACCAATGGCAGAGAATCAACGGAACCAATGGCTGTAACGATAATGAATTCAAAAGCTATTAAAAACCAATAGATGGACAAGAAGTCTGAGTCAGAGTTTCAATAAACATTAACCGAATCGACATGAGCTCGAGATTAGTTAATCAAATGCTGAATTTCATTTCCAATTCAAAATTTCAATCGATAATGACCAAGTTAATTGATAGGCTAAAAAGGAATCTACGATTAAGAATGGATAGCATAACTGGTTCAGCAAATTCATTGATTGATAACCAAGACAAATGAGAAGCTCAAGAACCGATTATCACATAGGCTGAATCAATAGATCATATAGAGAGCCAATGAAATTTATAAACGAATTAAAACATGTTAAACGATTGTGATAATTCAATAATCAAATAGAAACGATAGCTCAAACCAGAGCTTAAAACAAATCATACAATTGAATAGCAGAGGCTGAACTAGTTTTTGATGGATTTGTCATGCTTATCACTCCCACAATAAACAATATGTCATCATGACAATATAACACCTTATTCTTCCTAGTCCTCACCCTCGAGTGGCCACTCAGAGGGGGAGAACCCAGATAAACAATAATTTAAGCATGGTTGACCGCATGCCAAACAAACTAACCTTTGAAAAATCTACTCAGATCTCTGCAAGACTATCCAACAATCGGGAAGCCTACGAAAGGTCCAACTGTCAGCCTGATGCCACTCAGTGTTCCTCTTCAGGTCCCCAAGGCTCAACAATAAATCAATTAATAGGTTTCAGAATCAATAACAATTGTTCGAATTTAATTAAATGAAGCTTCAAACAATATTCGAATGCAAATAATTAATTCAATTCAATAGGAAAAATCCCACCAATTGTCCGAATCAACAAGATGAAGCTTCAAAACAATAATTGGACATAAACAATCGATTTGATTCATGAGGAAAAATTCCCATCAATTGTCTGAATCAACAAAACAAAACTTCAAAGTAATAATTGGATATAAACAATTGACTCGACTCAAATCCAACACTCAATAAGTTTGGAGAACAACAACAATCACCCAAATTAAATTATCATAATTTCAAATGAGGTTTAGACATTATCAATCAATTCGAATTAGAATTTGGACATGTGAAATATATATTCGGATTTAGAAAAGCTTATCGGAGTGATATATGGACATACAAAGGCAAAATGGGTCAACAATACATTAAAAAGTGTTCTGAAGTGGGCGCAAGCACACATGAAAAGGATGCAGATGTGCCCAAATGGCCCGAGGCTACTGCCTCGGGTGCTACTGTGCCCAAATTTGGGCGCAAATGAGGAAAATTTCTTCTTTTTTTTTTAGGACCAGAATGATAATAGAGGAAGATTTCTCAAAAAATTAGAATTAGTTTGTTCTATACATTATCAAGATTTTTAATAATCAAAGTTTTGAGAAAACTTGGTAAAATTATTTTTGTGTTCAAAGTTTTCAAGAAGTTTAGGGCTTTATTTAGTCCAATTCTCAACTCTAATAATCTTCCATCATGTTCAAGAAATCAATATGATATAGCAAGGGTAAAGATTTAAGAAGGGTAAATGTCCAAATCATTCACCAAACAGGAAAAAATTTCATGTTATTGTATCAATAAGAATTAACAAATTCAACATGAGGATTGAGCAAAATAAATACTTATTCCCTAACATAGAAACAAGAAAAAGATAGTCATAATCCTTACCTCAATCGTTTGGTCACAACCCGCAATGTGCTTCAAGTAAATCACCTAATTATTCAATATCAAAAATCTCTTCATTAATCATATTTCTAAGAGCGGCAATCTTTATTCCAATCATTTTAGCTCAAAGTTCCTAGTAGTTTAATGGTAAAATTTGCTTCTACAATTATCTTAACTCGACAATCTTTCTAATGGTGGCTTCTAATCAATGATTCAATAGTCGGATCTTTGTCTATACCCACTTAAAGTTGCTCCCCTGCCACTACCCCTGTCCTCGACAGTCTGGACATGTTGTTTTCTATCAACATTTTTTGCCATTTTTTTCGTGTTTTAGAGTGATTCTTGATTATAAAATCATCTACACTCAATAAGGTTTCTAACGGTATATATATATGGGGAGATTTAATAAGATTAGGGTAAGTTTTTAAGCTTTGGAATTTGAAGGTTTTGCAGGGACAAAGGTGTACCTAAGAACAAGGTGTTAGAATTCAACCTTAAGTTTCCACGTTTCAATACTTCTATCCCAAATCTTAATATTATTCAAGGTTAATCATCAAAATCCAAAATCAATCAATATAATAGGTTTCAAGATAAGAATAAAAACTCATGAAAATCATGAATCAACCATAATTCTTACCTCTTATGCTAGTAGTCCTCAAGGTTTTGATAATAAACTCCAACTTCTCAAACAATTCCTATAACAATAAAAAATCATTAGAAGTTATATTATGTTTCTTCAAACCCTATATAATAAATCATGACTAGGGTTTCAAGCTTCCCAAGAATCAAATTCTACTCTTCTTATCCTTTTGATTGATCTTAAAACTTGAAAGATTGAATAGAAGATGTCCTTATATGAATGGAAAACAAGGTATTTGAAGCTAGAAACTCAAAAGTTGTCTAGAGATCAGAAGAGTTGAAATAGAATGAGGATGTTTTGTCTTGCAAAGGTCAAGACCTATAGGCTAAGCTTTGGGACATGTGTTGGCATTTCCAAATTGTATATGCAATGTGTCAAATTTGTGTGGTAGTTTGCCAATTGGCACCATAATGATAAAAGCTTGGATGTAAATAAATTTCATAATAAAACAACAAATATCCAAGGTTAGCGGGATGTTTGGCCGAGCTCTTATTGTTTGTATGCATGTGTGTATATTTTTCTTTTCTAAATGTATAAAGCATAATAGGTTGGGTTTTAGGCACAATTGAGCTCAAGTTTTGGCCAAAATTGGGGTTAAAATTTTTCTTTTGGGCCAAAATAATGCATATGATAATTTTTTTGTACAAGAAAATTTTTCAAAAGTGATAAAATATTTTTAATTATGATAAAAATCTCAAAACGGCGAAAAATCGTCTACAGATTGAAGTTTTTCTCAAGAACGTTGTAAAAATATTTACCAAAAAAAATCAAAAGTTTTAAAAATTTAATTAGGAAAATTTTTAGGTTGTTACACTCTCTCCTTCTAAAAAGAATTTGGTTCCCAAATTCATACTTTTGCTTAAACAGATGGGGATACTTCTCACGCATCTCATCCTTACATTCCCAAGTGGCCTTCTTAATCATTTGATTCCTCCAGAGGGCTTTAACTTGGGATATCTTACTAATCTTAAGTTCACGAACTTGGTAATCTAGGATATGAATAGATTATTTTATATACGAAATATCACTTTGTAAAGGTATATCCATATGTTCCACGATGTGAGAAGGAACTAAATATTATTTCCATCATATATCTCAGTAAGATTTGGTGGTAGGTCAAGTCTATAGGCTACTAGACCAATTAATTTCATAATTCCAAATGATCCTAAATATCTTGGAGCTAATTTTTTGCCTTCTCCTATTTTCCAAATTCCTTTTTTTAGCTAAAATTCACACTTACTGAACTTGGGATATAGTTGATGCTCCTTAAGGGTTTGAAGAGCAATCCACAAATGCTCTTCATGTTGCTTTTCTGTCTTAGAATGTACCAAGATATCATTTATGAAGACAACCATGAAACTGTCTAAATATGAACAGAACACTCGATGTATTAAATCCATGAATGCTGCAGGGGCATTCGTCAATCCAAATAGCATCACTACAGGTTCAAAGTGTTCATATCTAAAGTTAAATGCAATTTTGGGAGGGTCCATTTTCCTTGTCTTCAATTGATAATATCCTTAGCGTAAGTTCAAGTTTGAATACATTGTGGATCCTTGCAGGTGATCGAATAGTTGATCGCTATAAGGCAAAAGTGGCTTTATTATTTACCATTACTTTGTTTAGTTTCTTGGAGAATACTTCTGGAATTCCTTGACTACGCTCACATCCTCCAACTTATCCTCATCTTAAGATTTGTTAATCAAGTAAGCCAGAGATCCCTGTCTTTCTTTCCTTTTAATCCTTCTGGCTCTTACTACTAATGTGGCAGTTATATTGCTGCCCTTGGAAGTACTGGTAACTCCAACCCTCAATCTTAGTACGCAGCTTGACTGTTTTAGCAAAATAGTCCACTATAGCTTAAAGCTAATATAGTCAATCCATTCCTAATATAAGATTATAGTTTTGGATTGACAATTCAATAAGGTGAGCTATGAATTTCTAATTGTCTATGTTCATGGAGCAATTTGGATACTTAATGTAAGCTTCGTAACATCCTCTTAGGTTTTTATAATTTTTGAAGTCATATATACTGGCTTAGCACATGCAGTAGATACAAAAGTGTGCGTAACATCAGGATTAAACAAAATTTCGCATAGAAGATTTTGTATTAGGACGTGACCTTTTCGCCACTTATGTAGGGTTCACCCTTCTATTTCCCAATAAAGCATACAGTCGAGCTTTCACCCGTGGATGCCCTAGTGCATTCCGTTGTGATTGGCTTTATTTTCCAGCATTAGCATCCTTGCGGGCTTTGGGGCAATCCTTTGCGAAATGGTGGGGACTCCCGCAAACTATGCACCTCCCTTCTTTCTTTCGACACCTATTCTCGATGTGATTTGTGCCCCCACAATAAGTACAACTTTTCTTCTTCACCGTTGCCTGAATCTTGCCCTTATCAACAATTGGTAAATAGGTGTTTACTACTTTGATACTTATTCACCAGTAACTAGAATAGCGTCTATTAGATTATCAATTGCATTTGCAGCTACTAATAATCTTGATATTCACCAAATGGATGTTAAAATTGCATTTTTAAATGGTGACCTCAATGATATGGAACAACCAGAAGGGTTTGTAGTTCTAAGACAAGAAAGAAAGGTATGTAAGCTAGTGAAGTTGTTATGTGGCCTAAAGCAAGCACAAAAATAATGGCATCTAAAATTTGATCAAGTCATGTTATCAAATGGCTTTAGAATAAATGAGTATGATAAATGTGTATACATTAAAGGCACCACAAAAGTGTTTGTCATTGTATGCCTTTATGTAGATAATATGTTGATCATGGGAAGCAAAAATGATGTGATTAGAGGGATGAAGAAATTGTTGAGTAGCAACTTTGATATGAAAGATATGGATAATACAGATGTTATATTGGGCATAAAAATTGTTAAAACATCTGATGGGCTAGCATGAACACAATCTCATTACGTTGAGAAAGTGTCACAAAAATATTTGAATCAAGAAAGTAGTCTAGTGAAGACTCCCATAGACGTAAATCAACAACTTATCAAAAATAAAGGTAAAGCAAAAGCACAATTAGAATATGCACATATCATCAGAAGTCTCATATATATCATGAATTGTACAAGATCCAACACAGCGTATGCTGTTAGCATACTAAGTAGGTACACTGGCAATCCCGATCAAGAGCATTGGACTACGATAATAAGAGTTTTAAGGTATTTGAAACATATCAAGAATTACAGATTGCATTATACCAAATATCGAGCTATAATTGAGGGGTACGACAGTGCGAATTGGATATCAAACTCCTATGAAACCAAGTCCACGAGTGGATACGTATCTACATTAGGAAGAGAAGCCATTTCATGGAAACTTCAAAACAAACTTGCATAGGTAAATCAACTATGGAGTCCGAGTTCATTGCATTGGACGAAGCAGGTGAGGAAACAGAATGGCTAGGCAATTTCTTGGAAGGTATTCCAAATTGGTCAAAACCTGTGTTAGCAATTTGCATTCATTGTGATGGTCAATTAACAATTGGAATGGCACATAATAGCATGTATAACGGTAAGTCTTGACACATATGCCATAGACATAATACCATTAGACATTTTCTCTCTAGTGGAGTTATCTCTATAGACTATGTGAAGTCTAAAGACAACATTGCAGATCCACTAACAAAAGGTTTAAATAAAGAGCAAGTTGAAAATTATCGAGAAGCATGAGACTTAAGCCTATAATAAGAACTCAAATTGGCTATTGAGTGCCATTGTGTGAAGTTCTATTGTCTTGGTGTACACAAAAGCTAAATAGTTCAAGACATCTCATTCACTAATTTGCAAGTACATCTGATAGTTCTTACTACAGAAGGTTCAAAGCCAAAAGCTACCTCTCTGGAAGCAATATCAATCAAGTTAAAACTCTTTCGTGTGTCTGCATTCATGTGCACTGTGAGATAATTTTCTCTTTTATGTGAGGGATTGTAAGATTGAATAAGAAAATTAAGCTCGATGAGAAGAAAAAAAAATCTTAAGGACATTTAGTCCAATGATTATTTTTCATTTTATTTATCAAAAAAAAATTCAAGCAACTGCTAAACAATATCATTATTTACTTGAGCTGTGACCATTTAGTTAAAGTTTCACAAGTAGCTACGTATGTCCTTTAGATTCGAGCAGATCTGTCTTGTCAAAACAAAGTCATGTCTTTTAGAAATACGCATATAGATAAGTATAAATATAAGTCTAATATCTTGGAAAAGATATAGAAAAAAAGAAACATACTAGCATACATTCTACTTGAGTACTACACCAAACACTCACTAATCGCTTCCCATCTTCTACAAAAAGAGTTTCAAGTCAAAAAGGTTTTGGTCAATTAGAGTGATGTTATTGATTTGAGAAGAATCGTTGTATTTTGGGAGAGTATTGTTTGTCGAAGACCTTTTAACACCAACAAAGGACAAATAAAGTCTTGAGGAAACTATAGGAACAACAAGTCTTGATTCAACAATTTTTGCATTAAGTTCAATTTTCAAGTAGGTTTTCTATATTTTTAATTTCTACTTTATTACTTGTTTAGAATTTATGGTCCTATATGTGATTTTGCTATAAATTTTGTGTAAAAATTTATTTCTTGACTAATACAAATATTTACATTAAATATTTTTTTTCTAACAATCCGATGAGTAGAGGTTAAGTTTTGGAGCCTTAAGGTTGACGGTGCTGCTGTCAACTTTCATCACTGCCTCTGTTGTCCCTCTTTGCCACAGTCATTGCCAAAATTTCACAGCACTACCGCTATCATCACGATCCCAGGCTGGAGAAGAGTTGGATTGTTAAGATTTATGAAGGTTTGGAATTGATGGTAATAGAGATGACAAAAAAAAATCGTGAGATGATAAACAAGAGAGTTGTTTAATTTGTGTGAGTATTGCTGAGAACTAAGAGAAGGAAGAGCAGATGTATAGTATATATATGCGCGTGCGGCTGTGATGGTGAAGAGAACTGAAGAAATGAAGTTCCACGCGTTTCTAGTTAAGTGATGGTCGGATGAGCTGTCGAATGATAAGAAGGCTGAGAGGTGAGGTGTTTAATGCTATAAAATT
Organism: Handroanthus guayacan; assembly: GCA_014898755.1. Lineage (NCBI taxonomy): Eukaryota > Viridiplantae > Streptophyta > Magnoliopsida > Lamiales > Bignoniaceae > Handroanthus > Handroanthus guayacan. The sequence goes on from JACFYI010001782.1 coordinate 856,977, forward strand.
CGTTAGTTATCATTCTTACAAGTGTAAAGTGAACGGGTGAGTATGGTTAATTCACAGTTAGTTGTCATGCAATTGGAAAGAGAATTAGTTAATATCTTTAGGCATGATCACTTACATATATGTGTATAAATATATGCACTACCCGGTTATATACATGTATATAATGTAATTAATATGCTTAATTTCTAAAGAATTTAATTTGAGAAGAATTATTACTCAATTTCTAATACTTGATGTTAGGCATCGAGTCACGTTTCAAGTTATTTATGAGAAAATTTTGAAATATGTAATTTAGATCAAATTTTATTTAAAACAAGCCAAAATAATAATTACGCTAAGAAATCAAAGTGATTAGAATTTCAGGGTGTTGGTTTATCGATTTCTAAGTTTCCTAAATATTTAAAATTGATAGTTAAGTTTTAGAGATTGTAATATGTATTAATTTGAACTTTTAAACTAATTTTATGAAATTAACTTGGGGCAGGTGATTCGGTCAAATCAAAATTAGAACGAACTAAATTAATAATTATGCTTAGAAATCAAAATAAATAAAGTTTAGGGTTTCATAAACTATGCCTAAATTAATTACTTCAGTTGACCTTTTATAAAATTCAAGTTAAAAATTTAATTGCTATGCTCAAGCTATTTCAAACAATTAATTTAGTTGACAATTTAAATTATAACTAAGCTAAATCGAAAATTAAATGGGCTATGTTACTGGTTGGTTTCAAAATCGAGATAATTATAAAAATCTCGGGTGTTACGTGATACATATATTGAAGATAATCATATATATATATAGATATATTTACATATGTTAAATATTAACCTTAAACATTTATAAATTACTCACCTTTTGCAATATCCTTAAGATTAACATGGTAGGAAGCATCGCATACACGCTACAACACAAAAGAAATATTGTTACACAATTTTTCCTTACATTTTTTTAAAAATGTAAGTATAAGAATGATATTATTACACTTTTAAAAAAGTGTGGGCCCAGGTATTTTAGCCCATTTTAATAATTTTTCCCTCTTTAAAAAAAAAAAAAAAAGGAAGCCTGCGCCAACATTACCGCCAAAGTTCAACTGAAAAAAGAAAAATTTCTCTCTCTCTCTCTCTCTCTCTTATCCAAAACCCTTGGAACCCACCTCTCAAATCTCATCAATTGACATTCCAACTTTCACTTTCTGAATCCTTAAAATTTGCAGTTCTCCAATAACCCATCATCTCAATCACATTATTCACTACTAGTTCAACTGTCAATTAGCTATTGGATTTCAAAGGAGAGGTATGGTTCTTCTTCTTCTCTATTCTTTATTTTTTATTTTTTCCTTTTTTATTTTATTTTTTTTTATTTTTTCTCTTTCATTTTCAAGGGGAGTTGAGCATTGGAAAAATCAAGTCCAAGGCTTTGATTTGGGAAGCCATCAGATTGCCCATAGAGTTTGGAGAGATTATTATGCCAGAATAAAATCTTTGTAATGTTTTAGCCATTAAATGCTCCAATGACTAGCAGTTTTCATTAATCTTTAGTAATTCCTGTAATATTTTATTCTCAAATTACTTTGTGGTTCGATTTTGATGTTTTCAACCTATGTTGTTTGTGGGTGTTTGATTTACGACAATATGAACTTCTACTCCCACTTGTGATTTTTAAGATATCCTCAGCAGTTCTGTTAAAGAATACAAGACAATAGACATGCTTTGTTGCTAAACAACCAAAATTGGTATAGACAAATCCTACTTGTTGCAGCTTACGTAGTTTGTGATATGCCAAAATTGCCCCAATTTCATAATTGCTATGGTGTGTTGCGTTACTGCATTTTCATTATGCTATTGTTTTGTATTCAACTTTGAAGCATATAATGTGATGCAGAAGCAAATTTAGTAGTGACCATCCTAGCAGTTGGGGTTAGTTTGAACAAAAAACTGCTTTCATAAAGAAATCTTTAGATAGGTTGCCATATATGATTGGAAAGCTTGATGAATCTAGTTTCACAAAAAAAAAAATGGTTTCCATAAAAAAGGTATATGCAATAAGTTATGGCTACTTTACTAGGGTGCTAATTAGGCAAATTCAGAAAACAACACTTTACTATGGTACTTTGGACAAAAATTGTGTTTATGGAGAATGATTTAGATGGTCTATCATACATCATTGGAAAGCTTATTGAGTCTAGTTTCACAAAAAAATGCAATTTTCATGATAAAGGTCGACGGAATAAGTTATGGCTATTTTAGTAGAAGGTGTCAATTAGACAATTTTCGGATTAAACACTGCACAATTGTAAGCTTTAAGGTCTATAGTTGGTTTACAAGGACTTGGCTTACTTGTGGCATGGATTGATCGGTCATTCCAGGTTGTTCCCCAAGTTTCTTGTGGAACCAATCCTATAATTGCAATCCAATCCATAGAATCATGGTCTCTTGTGATTGATTAGAATTGCTATAACTATTGGAAACATTTCAATTCATCCTGTGATAGTTTCGCTCCAAAATTGCTTATGATCTGCCACCTCAATTCTTATGCCTAATGGAAGAACTTATCTCAATTGAAAAGGTCCCCTAGACCACTTACACCTCGCTTTTCTCTAATATAGCTGCAGTGTGGTACTCTCCACATGAAACCTGGACAATCTTAATTCACAAGCTTGGGGGCTTCATCAAGGAACCTAGCATAGCCTCTAATAACGTGAGAGGAGTTGGATTTCATCAAATGAGAGGTATGGGATCTTCTTCTTTTTTCTTTATGTTTTGTTTTTTCCTTTTTTATTTCTTTTTTTTTTTTATTTTTCCTCTTTTATTTTCAACAGGACTTGAGCATTGGAAAAATCAAGTCCAAGGATTTGATTTGGGAACCCATCAGATTGCCCATAGAGTTTGAAAAATTTATTATGCCAAGGTAGAATCTTTGTAATATTTTAGCTATTAAATGCTCCAATGACTAATAATGTTCATTAATCTTTAGCAATTCCTATAATATTTTATTCCCAAATTACTTTGTGGTTCAATTTTGATGTTTTCAACCAATGTTGTTTGTCGGTCTTTGATTTACCACAATGTGAACTTTTACCCCCACTTGTGATTTCTAAGATATCCTCAGCAGTTCTGTTTAAGATATCCTCATTAAAAAAATGCCTGAAAAAGCTTTATTTCATGTTATCTTTGCTTATTCCTGGCCCGGCTCAATCGAGAAATGATATTGATATGTACTTACAGCCTTTGATAGAATTGAAAGAATTGTGGGATGTTGGTATTGTCACCTATGATGCAGCAAGTAAGCAAAATTTTCTAATGTGAGCTGCTTTAGTGTGGACCATTAGTGATTTTCCTACATATACATACTTGTCTAGTCATAATACGAAGGGTTATCATGCTTGTCCTCTTTGCTATAAAGAAGTGTCCGCTTTACGGTTGCATTTTTCTAAAAAAGAGTGCTACATGGGTCATCGTTGATTTTTGCCTTATGATCATCCTTATTGAAAAGATTCGAGGTCTTTTGATGGTAAAGAAGAAGTAAGAGGTGCTCCCCTCAATTAACAGGTTCTATAGTACTTGAAGAATTGAAGTACTATGATCCAATCTAATTTGGAAAGTTGGTAACAAATAACCCAAAAATGCCTGATGGTTGGAAAAAAAAAAAGAGTATGGTTTTTAGCTACCATTTTGAAAAGATAATTTGGTTCGTCATAATCTCGACGTATGTATATTGAAAAAATATATATATGCGATAGTCTTCTTGGTACTTTGTTGGGTTTATCTGGAAAATCAAAGGATCATCTATGTGCACGTATGAATCTACAAGACATGGATATTAGACCAAGTCTTCATCCAAAAGAAGGGTAGTCCAACAAAACTTTCTTGCCCACTGCCTCATTTACAACAAATAAAAAAGAAAAAGAAATATTTTTCCAAGTCCTGAAGAAAGTAAAGATTCCAAATGGATATTCATCCAACATATCAACATGTGTGAAGCTAAAGACACTAAAAATTTTTGGGCTGAAAAGTCATGATCACCATATCTTAATGCAGCAACTACTTCCATTAGATTTTGAGAAAAGTTTTGTCGAAATCAGTGCGCTCTCCTCTAATTAGATTATGTAGGTACTTCAAAGACTTATGTTCTAAAGTTCTAGAACCTAGTCATTTGATCAAAATGGAAAGAGATATTCCGAAGATATTATATTAGCTTGAAAGGATCTTTTTCCTCCTTCATTTTTTTCACATTATGGTGCATTTGTCTGTTTATTTGGCTGCTGAAGTTAGGATTGCTAGCCAAGTTCATTATCATTGGATGTATCTAATTGAAAGGTACATAATAGGTTTATTGATTGTCAGTAGTCTAATTTCCTTTCCTACTCCTACAATCTCATGTTAACTAGTGAAAAATTTTTAATTTTATAGGTATTTATCTACTTTCAAATCATATGTTCGAAATAGAAGTCGTCCAGAGGGTTCAATTGTAGAAAGATATTTAGTGCATGAATGTCTCACATTTTGTTCCATGTACTTATTGGATAATACTAAGACAAGATTCAATCGATTTAGCCAGAATGATTTTGCGAGTGAAAGTCCCTGAGAAGGTTTTGATGTCTTTTTAGTGCTAGGAAGGCCAATTGGAAAGATACAAACTGTGAGATTGGATGATGAAACACTATCACATGCACATAGATATGTGTTGTTCAATTGTAAAGACATTGAGCAATATGCCAAGTAAGTTATCTTGTTTATTGGTTAAATTAAATTCATAAAGCGGTTCTCTCATATATAGTTTGATATTTGCAGTGAACATAAGAACATAATCGTCAATGAAAATCCTCCTATATCAGAGCATCAAATCCAATGTCTCCATAGTGAGACCTTTGCATCTTGGTTTAGAGACTATGGAAGTCGTTAGTGGATTATTTTTTCAAGGTTTCAATATGCTAAACTATTTTATTAAAATCATTTAAACTAAAAGATTTATTTTTATTGTCATTTTTTTTATTTCTTTCTATAGTTTAAGGTCATGCCATTGGATGACAATGATGTTAACTCCAGGGATTTAAAAGTATTATCTAAGGGGCCGAACATGATTGGAAAACAATTTAGTAGGTTTGTGGTTAATGGATTTTGGTTTCATTCAAAAGATCATGAAAAAAATTAAAAAAAAAAAACTAAAATAGTGGCCTTGTGGCAACAACGTGGACTTCAAGTTTCGCAAGTAGGAAAGACAATCATCCTACAATGAGCATGGTTAATTACTATGGAATCATAAAGGACATGATTGAGTTGGATCATTTAGATAGGAGGAAAGTTGTGTTGTTTGATTGTGATTGGGTTTCAGAAGGTAAAAGATTGAAGTAAGATGGAGAAGGGTTTACATTAACAAACTTCACAAATGTTAAACGTCACAATGAGCCTCTCATCCTTGCATCTCAAGCAAAACAAATTTTCTATGTTGAAGACCCAGTGGAGACCAATTGGCAACTTGTGTTGAAAATAGTACCTAGAGATCACCATGATATGGAAGAATAAATTGAAATTACCATGGAACAATGGGATAGAATACGAGTATCTGATGATAGTGAAGATGTTTTGGTGAGGCACGACATTGGTGGTACCAGAGTTGAACATGTCATTATAAAAAATCCACAAGTTGATTCAATAAAAAAAGGATTTGGATATGTTGCAACAGATGAAGGCCCCTAATAGAACATGGTCTTTGTTCATCATTCTTGACCATTCTTGTATTTGATACTAAAACTGAGTTTTTTTTTTTTCATTTGTTTCAATCATATAAATTCTTATCATTAATCAGGTCATATTACCAATTATTTGAATACTATGTTTGTAACATAGAGCACTAGAATTGAGCATCCTAGTGATGGAAACATATCCCCTCATGCTAGTCAACAAGACAAAGCACATGTACATCACCTGCCTAATTATCTGTCTAATGAAGTTGAAACAAATAAAAACTTAATGTCTATAAAATATGATATATTATTTTGGATAAACATTTAAATATTTCGTACATAATTTTTCCTATTATCCTATTCCCAAATAGGCAGAGAAGAGCAAAAAAAAAAAAAAATGCACAAGAGGAGCTACATATATGCTAGAGATTTGGGGTTTGTCTCTGGGAAAAAAGCTTCCAATTGAGTGCAATAAATATGGACAGATAGTTGATAATAATAAGTCAAAATATGCTAATTTTTTGGGTGTGTCAGCCAGGATGGTTATGTATTGCCCAATCAACATTTGTGATTGGCGAAAGTACCTAAGTTAAACAAGAATGAGCTGTTAGGCATTGTTAATGTAATTAATTTATTATGTATTTACTAGCAGTCATTTCTTTCGATCCACGTTTTATGTTTACAATACATTTAAATGCTAATAGTTTAATTTTAGTCAAAGTTCATATGTCCTCCTGGAATTGATGCGGATATTTTGGGAACTGTTGGAACAAACTGGAGAAATTGGAAGAAAGACCTGAAAAAAAATACTTTGACCCTAGCCTACCATTTGAAGATTTAAAAAGCATACTAGAACCTAGAGTCGACCAAGACCAGTATATAAAACTTGTCAAGTTCTAGTTATCAGAGAAAGGAAAGGTAAAGTAGAGCATGATACCCATTTTCAACTAATAATAGTAATTTTGTGGAAATAATATGATTTTTGTATATTTCAGAAATCAAGCATGCGAGGAAAGGAAAGTCGACAAAACAAGAAGAAAACCTTTTGCCCAAGTTCGGGCAAATGAGATTAGAATAATGAATTAAGCTTGGTGACTATAAAGCATAATAAGTCTTGTTTAATTGATTATATATGGTTTTCCTTGCCAATTATATCAACTTTAACTTTTGTATGAATTATGCATTTGAAAATTAAAATAGTAATCGACATCTAGTATTTATTACAGAATGATATGATGTTCGCAATCTTCGAAAAAAGCTAGGTAACTCAAACACTTTCTATGCATTAATGTATATTCTAAATTAAGAAAGAAAGAAAGGATATCAATTTCTCGAGCAGACACATTTAGCTTGTGTTATCAAGTGGAGAAAAGAGGACATGCTGCACAAATAAAGGTAAGAGCTATAAAATATTTAACTTGGTTCGATTGTTAAAGTTATGTTGAACATAATTCATTTGATTTGCCTCTAAGGATTAAATGCAAACACTCACTGATGAACTTGGAGGAATAGAAGATGTTGTTTCTCGAGATGATGTTTATGCGAGAATTAATGCCTCAGAAAATCCTGGACGAGTGCGGATGCTTGGTGGAGATATCACACAACAAGATGTGTTTGAGGAAATACCTTTAGGAAAGCTTGTTTTCGGATGTTTCAAATACTTAAAGAAAGATTAGACAAACTTGAGCATAGAAGGAGTAAAGTTGCTACGCCGAGTGGTCCATTATCCTCATCTTATAAGGATAGAAGCTCAGTCCCAATCTTAACAAATGACCTCTGGCCTCTTTGAGTAAGTAATACAATGGAAACTTGAGTATTTCTAGCTATAAAAATTATAATAGCTACTTAAAGTATAATCAATTCAATAAATCTCATATAATTCTTTTAGTAATATTGTCTGCTACATTACTTGTTATGTCATATTAATCTTCAAATTTGATTTTTAAATTCATTCTTCAGTCTCCCTTATGAGTATTATAGACCGAAATGAAATTGTGACTAAGAGATATTTAAAAAGCATCGACCCTAGTACTGAGGTTGGTGGACAAGTGCTTGGACAAAATTATTATGAAGTACATATAAATGTAGGAATGAAGGCTGATGAGGATTTAGTGAGACCATACTTGCACTTTAATACCATTATGGATGCTCAAGGTGTATCTATTTTTTGGCCAAAATCTTTGGTGAGTTTTTAATATCATGAATTTTTTTTTTCTTTTTCTTTTTTTCTAACCAATTATGCTCTTGCCATATTAACTTTAGTGGTTTTTGTGATTTAGTAATAGTTGGAATGATTTATGTTATTTTGTTAAGTCTTTTACTTTCCTGTACATAAAGCAAGCTGTTAGTTTTAAAAATTATCCAACAAGTTGATTTAAAACTATATAATTTGGAACATTGCCCAAATTGCATTCCATCCTTCACTAAATGATCCATACAATTGATTGTCATTGCTTGATGTTTCTTGAAGGGTATCATTTTTTCCTTGATTTATGTTCTTGAATAAATAGGTATGCTTAAGTACACAAAATTATGTAGTTGTTCATTGTAGATTCGTTTCATGTTCTTTACTCGAGTTATCTTTTGATTCATTGTGGTTTCATTTTATGTTCTTGATAGACTTATAACAGTTGTATGGAAAATTATTCAATATTTTTTTTTTTTTGCTTAATTTGGAAGAATAGTGTCAAAACTTCAATTGAGATGTAATTGTTTTGTTTTAGTTTCTGTTGTTTTGATTCTATTACTTATTTTGGTTTGTTTTTAGGTTACATATGAGTGAAATAAATTAGTTTCCGATTTATCTTTCTATGTTGTTTACTTGTTACATTTGTTTTTCAGAGAATGTCTCTTGGTAATGCATATAATGGTTGGAAGGAATATTAAGGATTTGAATTAGTCTTTTTATCATTTGGATGATTATTGAATTGTGTTTATCAGATTCCTGGTAAGATTTTTAACTTCTTATATTCTTTCCTTTAGCATACAGGTGATTCGGGATGAGGATGACTAATACGATGAAATTGGACATTGCTGATAGAACTTGCACATATGAGCTTTATTACAACTTACCATATTTGACTAGTATTAACTATTTTGTCTAGTATATAGAATTATTTTGTCAACTGTTGGATCAATTACTTTTGGTGGTATTTGACGCTATTGTTAGTTTTGGAATTATGTTTGAATAGATGTTTTAAACAATTACTAGTGGATTGATAAATGTTGGCATTATGGTCTTATATTGTAATAAGAAAGTGCAGTAACAAACATGTAAGTTTACATTACATACAAAAGTGTAAGAATATATATATGCCTTCGATATCTATGTGCTAGGAGCATTAGAAGTGTAAAAATATCAGCTAATTGTTGCACTTCTCTATGTGGTAAAAGGTGAAAAAGTGTGGCTATATGTCATTGGTGTTACACTTTGACATGTGGTAAAAGAATGCATAATGAAACTATATGTCTAGCATTACACTTAGAAATGTAAGTAGATATAGTTCTATTGACAAACAAAAATGTGATTATTTATATTTTATGTCACACTTAATAAGTGCAATAACATATCTCTAGCACAATGTTTTTGTTGTGTAATATTAAATTTTTTAACAAACTTCTAAAAATGTTAGTTCACATGTCAAAGCGTGGTGTAAGATCTACATTCTTACATTTGCAATCAAAACTATATCATTTACAACCCGCATGCTTATAAGAGTGGTGTCAGGCTTAGACCATGGTGGATGGTGCCACACTAATAAGAATCGTGGTATATATTTAAGTGTGGCAATAGGTTACCTGTTGTCGCATATAGAAACGTGGTAATATGCCTTTTTTGTTGTACATAATTTATATATTTTTCTTCTAACATTGTCCACCTTAATCTCACTCTTTTTATCAAATATATAAAATAAATGTGGTTTCACTTTTATCATTTCAACCGATATATATAGCATAATTTGTAACTTATAAATTAATAGACACTATAATATGATTAATAACCACCTCTTCATATACTTGAATTAAAACATGTCACATTTCCACATTTTTGTAACATTCTTGAATTAAGAAGCAAACCTTCCACATTCTTCATCTAAAAGTGTAATATAATGCCAACATTTCATATTCTTGAATTATGATACAACCTTTGATTCCTCACCAATTCTTATAATCAATGCCGCTTTCTAAATAAATATATTATAACCACAACCAGTAATGTTAATTTAGTTACTATCCTTGCATAATTTTGTGGATATTACAACACCAGGAAGGATAACAGGTTGACTCGAAGAAGAAAGGCTAATTCCCATCCATGTTCCGGAGGTATTTATTTTGTCATGTATATCTGAAAATTTTTGTATGTAAGCAGTTTACTCATTCTGTATACTAATATGTTATACATTTCAAAAATGTTTTGCTCTTGCACTTAATGAACTAAATATGAGGCAGGTTGAATATCTGCAATATAGCATGTATTTCAATTAACTTATCTTGTTATCTTTTCTTTGTTTTCTTTGTTTTTGGATCAACTAACTTCTTGATTCTATTTGAAAAATGATATCTATCTCCCAGGTTCTGTAACTATTTCATGCATGTTATTAACAAATATGCCTAGGATAGTGGAAGATTTCTTGTTTAGACCAATCTCCAGAGTACTATAAATTGTATTCCTTTGCTGTCAAATGTATGATTGTGGTTTTGCGCTATCATTATTTTACAGATGTAGTATGCTTTGTGTACCAACATCTTTGTAAAATTCAAAACCACTGGACCAAAGTATCTATATAAAGCCATAATAGGATATATTTTGTTTTTAACTCAATAGTTAATCAGTTTGGTGCTGTTCTATTTGGCTGGCATGTATAAATGTTTCCGTTTGGTTCTGCAATTATATTATGTATATGTAAATCTGTTGTGTCCAAATTTTCCTAGGTTCAGCATTGCGGGGAAATCAAATTTGGAGAAGTCTAACCTTGAACCAGCTCTTAAAGCTCTCAAGGACATGCTTATGACCAAGAATGTGGTGTGTTAATCTTCATGTGTTATCCTTTCCTTTAGCTTTTGAAGATCAGGGTCAGTAATCTAAAAACTGATTTTTAGTTTTCCTCTTCACCCATGAGAAGTAGCACAGTATATATATGTGCCTGAATAGTGAATTTGGCTAGCAATGTTAATATTTTGCCATGTTTACTTTGAAATGATTTGTTGAAGAAGCTGAAGAAATAGCTGAAAAACTCTGTGAATCAATAGCAGCAAGTCTTGAGGTCAAAAGGTTAGCCTCTTTTACAAGAATTTCTTCTACGGCACAAGTACTTGAGCATGCCTAACCTTTAGGGAAAAATTGTCTAAAATTGCTAGTTCCTACTTTTCTCCTGCTACGTGGTATATCAAAAGCAATATAACAATTGACATTGATCTTGCAGGCTGCTATGGAAGATGCCCTTGTTCATATCTTAACTCCTAGAAGCTCCATTGACATTCCAAGGGATGTTCATGCTGACAAGGAGCTAAGGAAACCATATGTCGTGGTTTTCGTTGGAGTTAATGAAATTGGGAAATCTGCCAATCTTGCCAACATAAATCCTAATTACCATGAATGTAAAATTTTGATGTTCCACGAGCTACAAAATTTTTGTATAGGATTTTCCGATTGTCTCTTTTGCAGGTTGCTTACTGGCTTCTGCAGCATAATATCAATGTCATGATGGCTAGTTGTGACACATTCAAATCAGATGCTGTTGAGCAACTGCGTACCCATGCACATCGACTCCAGGCAGACTATACTATCTGACTTGTAATTTGCAATCACTAGATTTCAAAATTTGAGAAGGGTTATGAGAAAGATCCTGCAATTGTAGCAAAAGAAGCAGTTCGGCAGGCCCGTCATAATGGTTCAGGTGTTGTTTTGGTGGATACAACTGGAAACATACAGGTAATCAGCATGTTCATGTTGATGTCGTCTTCCATTTTGTTGCTCAGAAACATAGTTGGTGACTAATTTAAGCATACATATGTCATGTTAGAATCCTTCATTATTTTGAAAGTTTGTGGAATTTAGTAGTTCATTCAAGTGGTGTGTGTTTCCCTATCTATTTATTGTTTTCATTGATATTTTACAAGATAATGAACCATTGATGCAAGCTCTATCAAAGCTCATCTATGTGAAAAATCCAGATCATATATTGTTTGTTGGTGAGCCACTTGTGGAAAATGATGCTGTCGATCAATTGTCAAAGTTTAATGAGGTTGATTCGACTTAGTTCTTTACTGTTTTCACGTGTAACTCTTTTATTCTGCATTTTAGGATGGATTTTCTCGAATGACCTACAGAAATCGGGCGACCTCTCGTCATCACCGGATCCTAGATTGATTGACGGGATGCTGTTGACTAAGTTTGATACCATTGATGACAAGGTAAAGACCTACTATGGATAATCTCTTCTAGACTTATTTATCTAATCATATCATACATAATACATTAATTATTTGCACAAAAAATGGCTTAGGTGGGAGCTGCATTGTTGATAGTTTACATATCTAGAGCACCTGTGATGTTTGTTAGATGCGGCCAATCGTATACCCACGTGAAGATGCTCAATGTGAAGTCAATTGTGAAGACAAGACAGTCTAGTTTGGTCTTGCGTGGTCCGGTGTGGTCTGGTCCTTTAAGTTGAAAATGGATGTTTTTATCTAAGTTTGTCTCTGTATCTGAACATGGCTCTGTGTGCACTTTCCCCTCCGTGATCTCACTACTTTGCTAATAAAGGTGAATTCTTTCAATCAATGTAGTTTTAGCACCCTTCAATTCTCCCTATTCTTTTTTTTCATTTATTTTTGTGAGCTTGCGACTAACTTGTTTTGTCCTTGTGGTTTTTACCTCATGTGTCAATGTTGTAAGCTTGCAACTAACTTCTTTCATCCTTGTGGTTGCTTTTTACCTTGTGTATCAATGTTGAGTCCGGGGTGAATTGCAATTTACTCGATGTGAAGTGGGAAATGTGCAAAAAAATTCTATGAAAAATTATAGATATTGAGGCTCTTTGTAATTTTAAAAATAATGCACCTCCCTCCATCAATAATGTGGCTCAATTGTGGGTTTTAAAATTGATTTTGTTAATTTAGCTTTTGTAACATCATTTTTGCCATTTGTAATGTCTAAATATATATATATATATATTTACTTGAAATTCCTTTGATTAAAAAATATATATAACAAAAAAAAGAAAAGAAAAAAAAGCATTTGCTATTAAATTTCAATGCTTTTGACCATTATGTACTTACTAAAAAAGGGGGGAAAAATGATATTACGTAGGCTAAAATAACACAACTAGTTGCAAAATGCCCGATTGAGACACAATGCCTAATGGAAGAGAGTATAATATATGATTTTTAAAATCACAAGTGGCCTCAATGCTATTATTTTTTCACAAGGATTCTTTTGCATATTCCCTATTTCGTACAGAGGTAAATTGTTAATTAATATTTTCTTCTTTGTTGTTTTTATAAATGAATTGAAGTCTTGAACATTATATATAAATTCATAGAAATTAACATCTTGACAAATTTTATGTAGAATGCAAAAGAAAGTTTTCATCATAAATTAGTAATGAGGGACTAAATTTGCATTTGCAATAAAACGCAGGGACTGTCACTGTCCTTTAAATGCAGTGGTATCGCTTCCACCTTTTCATAATGAAGGTGCAAGGTTCAAGTCCCACCAGCAGCGTATCGATATTGGTCTACCGAATGATAGTTTAGATTATTTGAATTACATCTAATCATGTATTTGATTTTTAAAATATAATCTTGCAATAATACTGATGTATAATTGAATATAATCGCTTCTCTCAAAAATAATAATAATAATAATAATAATAATAATAATGATAATGATAATGAAACGTAGGAACTAATTTGAGTTTAAAGTAAGGGAACAAAATGAAGGTAGTGGGCATATCGATCATTTTATTTCTCTTGATTGGAAAAAAGCTATTGAAATTTATCTAGAGAGATGACATTAAATATAACTGAAAACGTAAGGACTAATTTTAAATTAGAGTAAAGCTCAGGGATTAAAATGAATGTTACCCGTAATTATCCCTTATTAAAGTTTAATCACACAAAATGTCCTGAAGCAACGGATATTGAGCCATCAAAGAGGATCGGAACAGCCTCAAATATAATTATCTTTTGTGCTAGGTTGCATTTTATATAAGACTAATCTCTATTTTTATTTTATCTATTTAAATTGGTATAAATCACACACAATTAATTTATGCATGAACCTACTTTCTTTATAAGCATACTATTGACTGCCACGCTTTTTCTTGTCATCTCTAGGCCAGTGATTCCTTACCCGGATGCTAGGATGAATGTTTCATAATCAAGAGATCATTTTTCTATTGAATAGTAATTTTAAGTATTTATTTGTTAATTATTTATCATATCTTGATTTCGAATGTGGTGATCCATTGATGATGTATTAACACAATGATTGCATCTATTTGAAAAGAAAAAAAAAGAAAAGAAAAGAAAAGGAAAGCATCCTCACTTTCTTTTGATCAGTTCAATTATCGATGTTGATTTTGATTTTCAATTTTATTTTGAATTGCCTTTTATTGCAATTCAATTATCCAGTCTTACATCACATGATTCCTAGCATTCATAAATTAATTTTAAGTCCAAGGTTAAGTTATGCTCCTTTTTTTTTTATAAAAAAAAAGGAGGGACAATTAATACAACAAATCCTTATATCAATACATCATATCAATAATATTTGATATTAATAACTAACAAAAAAATTATAACAAGGTTACTACACAGTTGAAAATCAAGTCTATTATTACTAGACTAAAGGTCCCCACGTATTTGGTCAGAATCAAACTTATAACCTCATGATTACGAGACCTATCGGGTACGTTAAGTTAGGCTTTGAAGCTTATGGTTATTTATTTGTTGCATGTCGATCAATCATCTGGAAACTTGGGCGGTTTCAGCAAACCACGCTGGTCGTTTGAAGCAAACAATTTTTACCCAACAAAAATAAATGGTAACATTCTTCTCTAATGGTCAATTAACATAATTAAGACTTAACTGATTAGACACCATTAACATTAACATTAATGGCTTCGATTATGATGGACGGTGGGAGGCCTGGCCTTTATAAAGATAAAAGGGCATTGAGAGGAGAGTTGATTTGATGTTGGAGCCCTAACCATTACGATATGCACAAATTAGAAGTTATATGGGAAGATCTTTATAATTTCTCAATGTGATAAATATGAACCTAGACCAGCACTAGTCATTATTTTATTCTTTAAATGACATATATCTTTGTTTTTTTAACTTAGGGATAATTACCTCAACATCCCTTGAAGTTTATCATAATTACCAAAACATCCTTTAGATTTAGATAATTATCATTACACTCCCAAGTGTATAGTGTAGCTAATGAATAATTACAATTATACCCCCTGAATGTATGCATAATTACAATTAGGCCTCTCAAGCTAAAGCATAAATTATAATTACACTCATTTATCTAGAGAATGTACTTGTAATGTTTAAAATTTTTAGGGAGTGTAATGGTCACTATCTAAATCTCAGAGAGTGTAATGGTAATTATTCAAACGTCAGAGAGTATTTTGGTAATTATAGTAAATCTGATAGGGTGTTAAGGTAATTATTCCATTTTTTTCGTAGATGAGAAATTTCAATTATCTTAGTAAGCATTTTCCAGATGAATGTAAACATAACAATATCATAGCATCAACCCTTTCCACTACTATTCGGTCAAATGACTTATAATCAACCACATAGTATAGAGGAAATCCAATTTTCAAAGGATTCAATTTGGTCATTTACAGCGATCTTGCTACGATATCCCACTTGTTGAGAACAGTATGTGTTACTGTAATTTGATCCGGTCAAAAATAGTCTCATGCCAGTATATCAGTTAAGATCCTTTATTCTAAGAAGATATTTTTCTGTGTCATAAATACATGCTTATTGTATTAAATTTTTCCTTATAAAATGTAAAGTTGTAAATGCGATACATTTAACTTGCATCTATGTAATAGAATGAAAGCTGAGCCGGGGATTGTGTTATATGATTCAAAGTATTGTTGTATACTAATAAGCTCATCAGAAGAACTTTATAGAATGGCACATCAATTAAAGTTAAATTAGCTGTATTGTATAATTCATAGTACTGTACGTTATATACTAATAAGCTCATTGAAAGAACTTTGTAGCACTAGAATGTCACATAAATTATGGATTACATCTATCCGTTGCTTCATACAAAATTAATTCCCAAAATATATGTTTAACATTGATGTGCCTGAAAACGGCCCAAAACTGCCAAAAAGCCCTCAAAGGATCATCTAAATTACCAAACAAGCCAACGGTTTGTGTCACTCTATTTGGGTTCCCAAGCCAACAAGAAGTACTACAAGGTTTATTACTAGTGGATTTGATATCTTTTGAGGTTATATAATAAGTTCAAGTGGATCCATATGGATGGCACATCGTCTTCACTATAAGTACATGCACCTTCCGTCATCAATATTGAGGTAACACTTTTTTACTATTTATCGACTCACATTATGATATCACTTATTTTTTTGCCTTATTTTAAAGGCCCAAATTGATCGAAGCACATGAGCTTTTATTTTTTGTAATTTTTAATCTTTCAAATGTTTAAGTTTATTAGTAGTAATCAAATTAATAATATTATTATCTTTTTTAATAATGAAGTGAGATTTAGTAATAGTTATACATTTATATAAATATTAATTGGATAATTTTATTGAAATAAAATTTATAATTTGGCAGTATTATTATCAATTGTTATGTAATATTCTAAAAATAAATTTAAATTATATGTTAATTATTTGATAATGATAATGATGATATGGTCAAATTATTATAATAATGCTAAAAAGATTAAAAAAATTAATTAAAACATTATGTTTGGTGAGTAAGCTCGAGCTCGAGCTCGATGCTTGAGCATGAGTCGAGCTCAATAATTTTAATTTATTTCCCTAGCTCGACTCATTTCCATCCCTAATTGAGAACATAATATAAAATATAAAAGCAATTTTCTATATAAGTATTATAAATAATCAAATATATATTGTATGATATAATTAAATAATATAGGCTAGCCTAATAGATGTTATAGGCTTTTCTGAAAGCTTATACATTGCATTTTTAACTAAATAAACTTCTTCAAAAGCCTTAATCTGACCAGTTTGTTAAATAGGCCAGGCCAACTTAGGTTTCATGTACACCAAGCTATAGGCTCCTATCAGGCAACCTAATTTATTCTCCTCCCTACTCGTAGAGGGCAACCTCTACTAACCTAACAATTATTTATTGCGGGTGTTATCTCTTTATACAAATATTCGAGATCATAATGCATATCACAGGAATACCACACCTAACTTCACAAGATTACTCAAGACTCCCGTACAGTATTCAATGCTGAATATAGTACCAAGAGTGCCATCAATTTATGAGCAAGCAATTTAAAATTTTGGCTGTATCTTATGTCCCACTGTAGCCATTATGTAGGGTGATTTCGTGATGTGGGGGCACTAAAGGCTAAAAATGTGCAGCTGCAAGGTACAACTTGGGTTTGGTGGGCCTAACCTCATCCAAATCCTCCTCAGCGACCCAAAATCAGAGGTCATCCCTAGCGCCGTCCTTGCCGATTCACATTGGCCGTTCCTTACTTCTGTAGAGGAACTACAGGAATAGAATTTTTTGTCAGTATTATTTAAG
>JACFYI010001782.1:874547-884852 GCA_014898755.1 Handroanthus guayacan
TTTTTTTTTTTTTTTTTTAATAATTTTGGGAGGGGATTGAACATCTAATCTCTCTTTAAGCGGGGATTTTGAGGGGAGATCAGTGCCACTTTAGCCGAGGAATTTTGACAATGTTTGAATTTCATTTCTCAAAAATAACAAATTAAAAGAATATTTGAGTGACCTTATCAGCTATTCGAAGATCTTATTAGATCTTATCAACATGGCGCTTGTATGAGTTTATAGATGCTTAAGAGCTTATAAAATACCATAAAGTGTTTGATATAATTTTTTCAAAAAAGATTTTTATCAACTTTCAAAATAAGGGGTTAGGATTTTATAAACTTTTTTAAAAAAGTAAGGAGTCATTAACTTCTTTTTAAGATCCTAACATGCAATTTCAATTTAACCATGCTAATTATAAAATTGTTATTACTAACATCTTATCAGCCCAGAAATCTTGTTTTATCCAAACACTTTGATAACTTATTTTTAAAATAAGATTTAACATCTTATAGGATGTATAACATTATATAAGATGTTTCAAACAAACTTAGCAAAACACCCCCTAAGTTTGTTTGTTAAACTCCATAAAAGTTCAAACAACGTTCAATCAAACATAAACAAGAACACTTTGGAAGAAGAACCAATCGAGACCAGATCCATAACTTGTTTTTACCACTACTCCTCCTCCTCCTCCTTCTTTATGTGTGTGTGTGTGTGTGTTTGTTTGTTTAAGCTTACTTTTACATGTAGCTAGTTTAAAAGTTCCCTAACTTCCATGCATTTATTCCCATGTAAATATTGTTTTGGTCCAGTCTAATACAATGAGCGTGTTCATGATCCTACTAGTTGTTGAAAATAGAGCTTAAACCTAACTCAATCCCACTCAACACCAGAAGCTAGCTTCTGGGATTGAGTTAAGTTCAAGTTTCATTTTTAACACGATATCAGAGTCAGATCTATTCCTAATGTTTCTTAAAATAATATATCAACATATCATGAATTTTTCTTAAAAAAAAAATTAAATGTATAAATTATTTAATATGATTGATCTTACTTACGATTAAATTTTCTTAGTTCAACATTACTCCCCAATATTTTATTATTTACCTATACAGAAATGTTCTTGCATGAATTTTTACCAAGCAAAGATTATGCACATTATTGTACATGATATAAATATCTCGAGATGTGCATATAGATGTAATTAAGAATATAAACACAGTCACCATCATTTATCAAACTTGTTAACTTCTTTTACCTATTTAAACTATATATTTATATTCTAGCTATAAGAAATATGTTTTAGGTAATTGAGAACCAATCATGTTGTGTTACTGCAAAACCAAAATGTATTTAGATCACATTTATTATCTTAAAATACTTAAAACTTAAAAAAGTTTGACAAATCTCAAACTTGTATATCAACCAATTAAAATTTATTTATTTCTCAAATTTCAAATTCTTTTGCTAAAAATGATGATTTAGTGTTTTACACAAATATATGTTCTATCCTTTCTGGTATAAAATGTTTTTAAGAAAATCGTAATATTTAAAAGATAATAAGAATTTGTTAAGCTTTCTTTTTTCTTGTGAATTATATTGACCATATGTTATTTTAAAAATATTACTACGTTATATTCTGATTTTTTTAAATGAATATATTAATTTCGAGTTGTTGAGAAAATAATCGTTTAATTATGATACAAAAATAGTTCAATAGTCTAGTACCTCAAGCGAAAATAAGGCAATTGTAGCTATGTAAATAAAAAAGTATATATGAAAAATTAGTTTGCTTGTTTCGACGTAACTTAAATTGTCAACAACTAATTTGATCCAATGTTGGATTTTGTTTGGATAAATAATATTGATGATACCAAATTTAATGTCTCATATTGGAAAAGTTGAGGGTTTTGAAATAGTTCTATAAGCCATTCTTCCACCCTTCGAAGAGCTTTATTAGGACAATACTTTCCATCATGAGTGTCGGTGAGATAAAATTCTGATATAGATTAACCTTTCATGTCGGCCACGGCTTTTTTCATCACTAGTTAGAAAACTAAATTAAGAAATAGAAATACATAACTATCAATATTATTATAAAACGAAAGCTCTTGTTCTGTATCTATACTGTAGGTTGGATAAAATTTTTTATAATTTTGCATTTACACTTTAGTTATATTTTTATATATCAGTAATTTCATCAATAGAATCCAATTAATAAATTAATTACTGTCTGCCTCACTTTTCCTCATCAACTGTCAACTAACGTATCTGCCCAATGGGTCCAAAGTCCAGAGTTATTAGAATTAACTTAGAATTAATTAATTAAAAATGACAGCCAACAGTAATGGGCCTTCCACATTGCACATGGTTAAAATTCATCATTTTTTATCATTGTTAATTTCATTTGTCAATTAAGTGTTACTTCTCGAAAGCCAAAAAGGAGAACACCTTTGTTAGATAAAAATTAAATATGTTTGGAACTTTTTTCATATCCTTCCCATTCAACTAGAGATTTATGTGCCTCTCATGAAAATAAAAAGAAAAAGTGTGGAAATTTTGATTCTAGAAGAATTGATTTTGGTGAAAATTGATTTATAATATAAATGATTTTGTATAAAATAATTATTACCAAATCCTACAATTAATTATATGGCATCAAGAAAATATAATTACTGCGTTTAACAATCCCAAATTATTAAGCTTGAAGCCTTTTTATAAAAATATAATTGGTGCATGTATAATCCTATATTAGTACAATTCAAATAGCCACATAGTAATAATTTAGAAGTGTTGTTGTCATGCAAATCGTGATTGAGAATTAGATCACTTGTTAGAATCAAACAATCAATTTTCATTCTATAAATTTCCCAATCTTAAATGAAATAGAACGATGTAATAAGTAGTCATATACAAATTAATACAATATGTATTTAGATATACTCGAATGACCTTTTAACATGCATATAATATTTTATTTTTATCATCTACAACCTAACTTATCAATCTTCAATTATGCCCTAACTAAAAGGCTGGGAAACTACCTTCAAAAAGAAGAGGGGAAAAAAAAAAAAAAAAATTGGAAGAAGAAGAAGAAAGGAAAAGGCTGGGAAACTAAATGTGGAGGACATTCGTCTTTTTTCTTCTTCTTTAAGCTATTAACTGAACAGCTGAGTAGAATTAAAAGAAATGTGCTGCAATTTCTAGAGTTGGATAACCAACTTTGTGTGCTAACAAAACTTGATAATTAATGTTTTCAACTTGTGGATGAACAAGGGCTATTCACGTGTCAAGGTCATCTTCAACTTTCTTGGGATGCAAAAGTATATATTAGAGTGACTTGGGAGCGGACGCAATTCTGGGAATCCTTTTTGGTATTTTAGAATAATATTGAACATATAACCATACAGGAACAATAAAAAACTAGGGTTTGCAACATGACCACATTTATTATTTCTTTCTATGATAAGCAATATATTTTATATTTATATAGATGACCCAGGAAGCTAAAGAAATTACACTCAACTACAAAGGGTAGAAGAGATGAATTGGAAGAAGTTGATGAAACACGCTCTATAAGGCAATGAGCCAGCTCTTTACCAGCGAATAAGATAAATGAAATACAAGAGAAATGACAAGCTAGTCTCTTGCAAATTTGGATTATGCACCAATACTATAAAAATTGCAGATTTATCGTCCTGAACAAATCGTTTGTAATTTCTCTTCAATTTTTTTAATGCTGTTTTACATAAGAAAAATTAGGCAATTCTCCAAGGATGTTTCCAATAGTTTGAAGATTTCGTCAAGAGACTAAATGTCGATAGCTTTTCAAACTCTTTATAGATCGTAAACCAAAAAAAATTTTTTTATATTATTTTTTAGGGTCTTAACATTGGAAAACCATCTCAAAGTGTAATATTTTATAGTTCTTTTACATGGTTTTTTTATAGTTATCTTATCTCATTGGAGAACATTGGAGTATGCTAAAATTTTTCATTTTTCTATTTATTTATCGATGGTGTCTCCTATCAAACCTATATTTTCATTTTGACAAATAAAGTTTAAATTTTTTTGCTCAAAGTCATGAAAAAAAAACATTTAATCAATATTTAATATTACACAAAGTAGTCAAATAAAATTATAAATTTAAAACTTAAAACAATTTATGAAAAATTTTACTATCTATAAGGTCTTGTCATCATGATAATCATTGATATAATCACTAGCCTCATCATTTTTCTCATCCCAAAGTTGTTGTTCGTATGTTGGTGGCTGTGGCAGCAGTTGTTGTCATGGCCGAGATAAAGGCTAATGCAAAGAAGTATAGTAACTCAGTATCTGGTTTTTTGTTTGCATCAGAAAAGAGAACAAACGATAGTCCTTCTCACAACGTGATTTGAACTTGAACTCCATATGCTCAATATTAGGGTTCAATGTTGTCAGCTTCTTCTAGTTGTCCCATTTGCCTATTCATCTCATATCGTTGCACTTCTATAATGGCCATCAAAGTGCTTGTAATTTAAGAGCCATCAATCTGTGCATTGTAAGTGCTTGTACACTATAGTATCCAATACCATAGAGGCAGTCCTTCTTGTTGCAAACCCCAATAACCATGGCTAGGTTTCATCCTAAAATTGCTAAGTGCCCATGTTGTTGACTTCGTTGCCATAGGTCTGGAACTAGTTGAGCAATCACTCATACTTGAAGTCCTCTAAGGAAGAGCGAAAAATGGTATTATTTATACCACTATGTTTAAATAAATATGTAGGTTAGAAGAAATTGAATATAATAAAGAAACTTACATAGCCATCCATGGCTGCTTATCCAATCGTCTACTATCTACCTTCCACTAGTGGGAATGAATAAAAACCTCCAAGTGAGTTGACAGCTTACTTTACTCTCTTGCATGATAAATTAAAAGCAAATTACTAAAAAGTTTAATTCATACAGAAAACAACACAATCGTATACATAGGATCTGCATTGCTACTAGGAAATGTGCATCTTCTTGCATGGAGTGACCCCTGGTTTTAGACGCTCGATTCTTCTTTGCCTTAGTAGACTTCTTCTAGAAGTCCTCTAATCGCTATGATGGTAGAAGACATCCCAAACTTGATCTCCTATCAAATGATGCCTTTCATCACGTACATGTCCCATAAATGATAGTTAGCCTCTACATTGAAGGCCTCCTATGTGTCCCTCTCATTGTAATCCTAAATGATACCTTTCACTTCATAAGCTACACTTGTTGTATGCATTAGGAACATCCTAATAGTTCTTGAATGGTTGAATAAGCCATTACTAATAAAAAATGTGATAAATACAGTAACTAGCGACAATAGTTATTACCTGCATGAAAATGATCATAATCACTATCATAATACGAAGAACAACAATTAAATAATGAATTTGAGATTTATAAACATAAGTAATTGTATCACTTATCTGCATTGAGAAATAGAGCCCTTAGCAAGAAGAATTCCTTTACTGAGAATAGTGGAGCAAATAATGTACCTTTCCATTAGGAGAAGGATAAATAGCAGTTGCAAGTATAGCTATCAAGGCAACGTGTGGTAATGAGGGGCCGCCGCTAATGAGGGTGAGTGGGAGGGGCTATAGGATGATCCTGGTGCACAAGGAAGACGTGACGCAGGCATGAACAACTATTGTGAGTGCTAGGACAAGGTGGGGTGAGGGTACCAAGATATGGTGGTTTATGGGTTATGGGTAATGGGTAGGGTGTTAATATAGTTGGCTGAGGTGGGCCATGGATACTAGGGCATGCCGGACTCTGTGGAAAGTGGCTACCATTGATAATATTTCATAAATCGGTCTGTAGCCAAAACCATTGACCTCAGTCATTACAGGTTCAACCAGTATGAAGTCATAGTTATATTTAATATATATCTTATATATACTATCATGAATAATATAAAAATTATAAAGGCTAGCCATTTTCACAAATAAAGTATCAAGCGAAACGACAAGCCATAAAATCATTTATACAAGTTCTTTGAATGATATAAGAACAAGCAAAATGTTAGCTAACCAATCGATCACACGAAATGTCGACAAGTCTAAGACTTTAAAATCTGATATTCCAAATCAAACAACAATTCTACAAGTCTTCAATATTTTTTATCACTCTTATCCTGTTGTTCAATATAATTGTAGTTCATCACTTCCGTCGTGGTACAATTGTCGATTGTATTAAACTTGGATACGTCTTGAGCATCTTCATTCATCTTTATTAAATTATGCTCATTTTAAAAACAAAATTAAAGAATCATAAAAGAAAATAAAAATAATGAAGTCAATAAATTAAAATATGTATCAACCTTTTGATTGCTTACCTTGTATATTTTCATCTTTAGCTATGTAATTGTCAAGCATTTCCAATTAATCATAATCAAGCTCCCCATTTGGCTTTTCTTCAACTACTCAAAACTCTACTTTGTCAATTGATTTATAATGAGTTGGATCATATAATGTCTTTCTTGAATTAAAACTATAAGATGTGTAACAAACTTTAGGTATTTTGTTCTCACAAATAATTTAATTAATAGAGAAAAATTAAAGCAAAGATATAAAAAAGATCACAGTAAAATCAACATAATACTAATTTTTCAAATGCACATTATAGTGAAAATGATATGATTATCAAATATTTGATGTTCCAATATAATCCTCTACTTGATATGAATATATTAAAACACACTACAATTTTGTTCATGACCCTAGGAAGAACTTTAACTTAAAAGCTTGATAACAAGTCTTTGTAGTTTGATGCATCAAAGCCCGTTACATACTCCACGTTCATCTATATATTAATATCAAATATGAGAGTTAGAAAAATTATGCCATAAAGTAAACAAATAATTTTGGAATAGTTAACAGATCAATAAGATTAGCTTACAAGGACAAGTAGTCTTTGAATTTTTTAAAGCTAATGTCCTTCCAAACTTTTTTGGTGTCTAAAAATATATTAATTTCTTCTAACGTGTTGTCCATGGTAAGAACATGCATATCAATGACATCAATTACCCCAAGGCTTTAGATAGGACATGCTTTTTATATGACATTCTTTATCACATTGAAAAGTACGATTTATCTAAGAGGTAGCTGCATGAAAATTTTTGCTTTTACCTCACACAAGACAAAGCCCCTAATGTCTTATTCTGACACAATTCTTATACGCCTTTGTTCTCCCACATATATCCTTATACATATAACCTAATCAAGGCTTTTCATCTAAATCACAATCTACAACAATCTCATAATTGGACTCTTAATTTTTTTTTTTTAAATATAACCTAATCAAGGTTTTTCATCTAAATCACAATCTACAACAATCTCATAATTGGACCCTTAATTTTTTTTGAAACAATGAAACAATTATTCAAAAACTATTGTCTAAGATCACGATACTTATCATCAAAATGCTTACAAGAATTCTCATAATAATATTTTAGTGAGGTGATGAGCTCATTGAGACATACAACTTTTCCAACGTGGGAATGAAAAGCAAATAACTCATCCTCTTCATAAGCACTTTATGTGTTCTTTACCTAGTAACACCATAAAACTTGCATTCACTTTCATTAATATTATCTTTGTATTATGATATGCAACCATTAACATAATAATCATTTTTTAAAAAAAATAAAAATAAAATAACCCAAGCCTAGGAATAAACTTCTTCACTTCTATACAATTCTTTGGAGCATCATGCCTCAATAGAGTTATCACAGTCATTAATTGCAATGTCTAGTCAACAGCACCATGATGTACATTTCAATCATAGTTAATAGATATCATTCTCATTACATCGGTTACAACAACTGATGTAGAATGAAATTCACATTTCGGTTGCAAAGATCAGATTGTATTATCTCAATAGATAATAAAACTTTTGAGCTTTAGCACTTAGTTGCTCTTTATGACTACCATCTCATATTCATTCTAAGTGTAATCGCTAAAAGTACGCCCGCATAAATTCTTTACTAACTGCATCATACACTATATTTGCATATCTTCGCAATTGATTAATGTAACCTAGTTGTCCTCTACTAAAGGCACCATAATGGAATATAAGGGCATTTTATTTATAGAATTCAATTTTTCCACAATCTATCCAATATGAATAATTGGGTTTAATTCCAACCTAATACAATTGGGATGTCATATGATTAGAAGTCAACATAGTACCTTTGATTTTTTATCAGATATGTGAAAATATAAATTTGCCCCCTATAAGGTATTGGAGCAACAAACTAGCATGCTCTAACATGAAAATGCCAATCCCAAATCCAACTCGAACTGATAGAAAATTGAAAGACTCAATCCTAACCTTTTCTGCAAAAAATCTACTAGGTTCATGTTGACTTGATTCTTAATCTGATCATCCAACAACTTGACAAACCAAATTCAACCTGATCTATATTTTCCCACTTTTCATATTTTACGAATTATAACATTATTATTGACTAGATATATGTTTTTTAAACTTTCATGAAAATTAACACATAAATCAAAGCTTCCAATCACAATTTAAATTAACATCAAAATTAATTAATTAAACATATAGAACCAAATTACAAAAATTCAAATACCAACCAATGTTACCTTCACATAAATGTTAAAGTTTAATAAATATAACAATTTTAAAAGCACTTTGTCCACAGTCATTCCAATTACAAAAGAGTAGTAAACTGTTATTTAATCACCAATCTTGCAAACAATCATCAAATGCATAGTGAACCCCTAACTATTGAAAACTAAAGTCAAAGGACAAAAACATATGTTCTTTAATAGAAATGATTGGGGTTTTCAGTTTCTAGTTTTCTATTTTTCAATATTATTTGAAGTAGCTCTAAGATGAGTAGTGTGAGTCAGAATTAAAGGGTACATTAAGTCATCCATGTTCTATTTTCGAGTTCATTAGATTGATTCCAAATGCAACCAAGCTTACTATTTTTTCAAGCTAGAATTGTGTCTGATATGATTTGACCCAAACTCAAAATATGGAATCGAAACCTAATTCCTTGAGTGGATCGTGATCATGTTGCTGGGTGAGGTTTAATATTAATGCACATCTCAACAAATTCGCCAACACAATTTCCAATATGTGTAACAATATCCAAAGAGCGAAGCCATAGTGAGAGGTTTGCAACTTGGGCAACAATATAGTACTAATTGAGATTGACGTGTAAAAGACAGTGCTACAAGGGGGAGTTTATGATTAAATTGCAATATAAATGGTGGTCCAATGGGGTTCATGCATCAAAACCTTTGGTGGGTTGTATAAGTGATGAGAGGTTCGTATGCTAAATTATCAGAATTTTCAAGGAAATCACTCTCCTTACAAGGGTAACTCAAACAATATATTTGTTTTTTTTCGTTCTCATAGAATTATGTGTTCTAAATTTTATTTAGTTATCATGTAAAGTTTTCATCTACAAGTCTTTTGTGGATCAAGTGATGGAAAAAAGGATGCTTTGAAATTTCATTACCCTTGCAATGTGCAAGACTATCTTGGTTGATGTGTATTCGAAAAATATTTACATTACTATAATATATGATGGTAAAAACTCATATAACTATATTAAAATAATGCTTGAAAGATATAAAGGTATATATTTTTAGTTGATGTTATGATCTGAAATGATTGAACTGCTGAAAAAATAAGAATATGGTAAGGAAAATATTTGATCCTAGATTCTCAAGAAATGATAAACTTTTTAGGAAATAACACCACATATAGTCATATTGTAACACCCCGCATCTCTCGGCATTCCGCCTCGGGATTCGAGACGTCACTCTCGGTTGGTCAGGAAAACTAAAGCGGTAAAGTGTGGAAGCTAATAGCTAAAACATAAATATTTCTTTACATAACACCAAAATATCATTCTTTACATGCCAGAATCCCAAATACAAATTACAATTCGTTCAGTCTATACAAAATAGGCTTATCAAAAATTTCTATCAGTTCAAGTCCATACATTCGAATGTAAAGCAGGCCTAATGAGTATATGATCTCAAAAGAGTCCCACGATCTGTACATAGCTTCAGTCAATCGAGTCCGACTTAGGAACCTACATTTTTGTATGGAATCATGAGTCCACTGACCCAATAAAACTCATGGCGGAAGAAAAGAAATAGGAGTACAATGGTGAGTGGAACAGTAAAGACAGGAATGTGATTCAGAAACGGGAAAATTGCACTTTTGATCCCAAAACTATAGCCACATTGCACTTTTGGTCCCACTGTTTTTCAACTTGACACTTTTAGGACCAAAAAGTCAAATTTTTAACACTTTTGG
>JACFYI010001782.1:892804-905765 GCA_014898755.1 Handroanthus guayacan
ATCGAGTTCACAAAGAAATACTTCCCTCCGGTGGTTAAAGAGATGAGGGAGAGGAAATTTATGAGTTTAATTCAGGGATTTCTATCAGTTGCTGAATATGAAGTCGAGTATAATCAACTGATCCAGTATGGGCCTCATGTTTTGGTGGACGAGAGGAGAAGGAAAAAAAGATTTGTCGAGAGATTGAAGCTGGAGCTGAGGCGAGCTTTGGCTATCTATAATCCCTCTAGATATGATGGGGTCGTTAAGAGGGCCATGGAGTTAGAAGTGAAGTTCCAGGAACTCCGAAAGATTAAGGATCAAAAGAAGAAGAAGTGGTCGGGTAAGCCCAACCAAAATAAAGGAAATAATGGCTTCTTTGGAAAGAAACCCAAGATAGCAGCAGGGAGTTCATCAAGTCCAATGGGGAAGGAACCAACGGCAGCCGAGAAGAGAAGCTGCAACTACTGTGGAAGCATTAACCACACCAAGGATCCGTGTTAGAAGAAGTAAGGATGGTGCATAACCTGTGGAAACCCACAACACTTTGCTAAAGAATACCCCCAAGAACTGCAAGAATGCAAGCACGGGAACATTAAATCAGGGGCAGTAGAATATAGCTGGATGCCTATAGATCAAACCAAGGGCGTATGCTATAGCGGCTGAAGAGGGAGTGGATCTTATACAGGTTGTACAAGGTAACATCCTAGTTCAGAACTTTTTGTGGAAAGCTCTATTTGATCCGAGTGCCAAGTACTCTTTTATATCTAACGTGCGTGCTAAGAAAATATGATTGATCTCAGAAACTATAAAAAATTCTTATGAGGTCCATATACCTATAGGAGGATGTTACAAGACTTGTGTAGGTATCCCAATTGCCCCATAAGCATAGATAATCAGAAATTTATTGCACATCTCATTGAATTACCAATCCAAGACTACGACTTCATCTTAGGAATGGATTAGTTGTATCAGCCTCAAGTTGTGGTCGACTATTGTACTAAAACAGTAAAGTTGAAAATAGGAGCTGAGGTTGGAGTTGATAATAATTCAAGAAATGACAAAATGATCATAATTTCAGCAGTTAAAGACAAAAGGATAATAAGAAAAGATGGACAAAGATTTCTAGCATATTTGATTAATAAGCCATAAGATACTGTTAAGTTGGAGGATGTGAAGGTAGTTAACGAGTTCCCAGAAATTTTTCTTGAGGAGCTAGATTCGCTACCTCCAGATAGGGAGATTGAATTTGTAATCGAAACCCTTCCTGGAGTAGCGCCATTCTCGAAAACTCCTTATAGAATAGCATCAGTGGAGCTGAAAGAATTGAAAGACCAGTTACAGGAACTATTGGACAAGAATTTCATAAGACCGAGCTCATCCCCCTAGGGAGCTCCGATTATGCTTGTGAAGAAAAAAGATGGTTCACTAAGGATGTGTATCGATTATAGAGAGTTAAACAAAGTGATCATAAAAAATAAATATCCATCTACCCCACATCGATGAACTATTTGATCATCTTTAGGGATCTGTGGTGTACTCGAAGTTGGCCTTATGATAAGGGTATTACCAATTAAAGATAAAGGAAAGAGATATTTCCAAAACTACATTCAATTCACGATATGAAAATATATCCTAAATTGTACAATGAGATTCTAAATGCTCAAGAGGAAGATGACTGGATACAGAAACTTAAATCCTTGATGAGCACACAAACGAGGACTGAATTTAGGATAAATGTAGAAGGATTATTATGCTTCAGAGACAGGGTATGTGTTCTTACGAATACACGCGAGAAAGTATTGACAACAGCCCATCAAACAAAGTATTCTGTACACCTTGTAGGAACAAAAAATGTACAAAGATTTGAAACAGAATTTTTGGTGGGACGGTATGAAGAGAGACATAAGTGACTATATACAAAAGTGTCTAACCTATCAACTTGTGAAAGCAGAACACCAGAGACCTTCTGAAAAGTTACAGCTACTCCTAATTCCAGATTGGAAATGGGATGAGAGTACCATGAACTTTGTGGTGGATCTACCAGTAATAAGAGGAGGTTGTGACAGCATTTGGGTTATGGTTGATAGGCTCACGAAATCTGCACATTTCTTGCATGTCAAAATCCAATACAATGTGGAGAAACTTACCGAGATTTACATCAAGGAGATAATTCGGCTACATGGAATACCTCAGAGTATTATCTCTGATAGAGATCCCAAGTTTACGACGAGGTTATTGAGGAGTTTACAAGAACACTTGGGAACTAAACTGTTGTTTAGTACGATAGCTCATCCTCAAACTGATGGACAATCAGAAAGGGTGATTCAGACATTGGAAGACATTTTGAGAGCTTGCGTTTTGAATTTTCCAGGAAACCAAGATAGGCACTTGCCTTTGGTAGAATTTGCCTATAATAACAATTACCAAACCTCAATACAAATGACACCCTACGAAGCTCTATATGGAAGAAAATGCAGATTGCCTCTGCATTGGGACTTAGACGAGGTAAGAAGTACCTCAGGGGATGGAAGAGATGAACTGAGGCCTGAGATGCTACATGAATCAATTGATAAGATTCAAATCATAAAAAAGAATATGAAAACGGCTCAGGATCGTCAAAAGAGTTACGCAGACAAGCGTCGAAAAAACTTGGAGTTTAATATTGGAGATCAAGTCTTTCTGAAACTTGTCCCGCAGAAGGGAATACGAAGAATGGATAAGACCGGAAAGTTAGCTTTGAGTTACGCAGGGCCTTTTGATATCGTTGAGCATATTGGTTCAGTAGCATATCGGTTGGACCTCCCGCCAAACCTCACAGGGATTCATGATGTCTTTCATATATCCCAACTGCGAAAATGTCATGAAGACCCTTTTCATGTCATCGAACACATTGATGTGCCAATATAGAGCGACCTCACATACTTAGAACAACCTGTTCGTATCCTAGATTTTTAAGTCCGTCAGCTTATGAATTGTAGGATATCCCAAGTCAAGGTTCTTTGGAAGAACCAGAAGGTCAAGAAGACCACTTGGGAGTATGAAGACGAAATGCGTGAGAAGTATCCCCACCTATTTAATTAATGTATGAATTTGAGGATCAAATTCTTTTTAGAAGGAGAGAGTGTAACAACAAAAAATTTCCCCTAATTAAATTTTAAAAATGAAAAAATATCTCTAATTAAATTCTAAACAAAAATTTTCCTAAATTAATTTTTGAACTCTCAATTTTTAATTGATAGACATTTTAAAATATTTTTGAGAAAAAATCCCTAATCAGTAATCAATTTTTTGCCAATTTGAGATTTTTATCTCAATTAGAAATATTTTATCATTTTCGAAAACTTATTATGCATATTATTTTGGCCCAAAAAGCAAGTTTTAGTCCAATATATAGCCAAAATTTAGCCTAAAACTTACCTTAATATATCATATATTATACACCGAATTATACTACAAATAAAATCAAAATACATATATATATACACACACATATCCGGCACACACACACACATATTTGATTTTTAAATGTGAGAATTAATCTTCAACCAAGCTTATGATATCATTATACTAATAAGCTATAAACCACAACTACTTGACACCTTTCATCAAATTTAAAATGACAAATGAATCCCATCAACTTGTCTTCTATAATACCACTATCATACTTGCAATTATACTTGCTTTCTCCGAAACGAGAAGGAAAAAAAAAAAGCAGAGAGAAAGAAAGAAAAAAAATAGTTTGTAAGACCATTTTTATTTTTATCTTGTCTTCCATTTTAAAGAACTTCAACTTTCAAACATCAATTTCAACTTAAGATTAAATCAAGAAAGGAGAAAGTAAGGTTGCTCATTTGGTAAGATAGAAATTCTTGTTGTTATATGTTATATTATCTACATAGGTATGAAGAATATGGTATAAACACTTATGATTTTGATTTTTATAGGTTGTGATTGAGGTACGAACAAATATTATCAACTTTTGGATTGGCTTATAAGGTAAGAATCATAGCTATTTTTTCCCTTGAATACTTACTATGGATTGGAACTTGAACTAGTTTATTCCACCTCTTGAATTGGATGAATTGTGTTGATGAATTATCATTGGAATTCCTTACTTTGGGACGCTTAATTCTATTGAACCCTTGGCCTTACTTCATGCTATTGTTCTCTTAATAATTTTGGAGACTTGTTGGAGTAGAAATCATAGACAAGAAGAGGCTTAAACAGCTTGATAGTTAAAGAACATCAAAATTGGTATTTTTGCCAAAATTTTTTCAAAACTTAAAAATTAAAAATCACAATGATGACTAGAACAAACTAATGCTAATTTTTACATTTTTTGAGGTCTGATATGTTAAGGAGTCCAGAAAAAAATATTCGTCAAAAATTGAAAAAATCCCTCGGCGCGACCGTGCCCAATCTTGGAGCTACAGCGCCCAAGGTAGTAGCCTTGGGCGCATCCGGGCGCATCCGCGTCCACTTTTGTCCGTGGTGGCGCCCAATCCAGAATATTTTTTAACTTAATTTTGATCTGTTTTGCCTTTTTTTGTTCGTATTTCACTCCGTTAAGTCTTCCCATGTCAGAATATATAATTTATGTGTCTTGAATTCAATCCGAAACAATTGATTATGTCCGAATCTTATTTGAACTTCAAATATCCTAACTCAGACAACTCTTATGAATTACAAAACCTATTACGTGATTGTTTATGGGCCTCTGGAAAACTCCAGGAGGGATGTTGGGCGGCATTGGGCCGACAGTTGATCTTCTGAATAGTTTCGTAATCGTTGAGGTAGTTCTAAGGTAATCTGGGATAGATTTTTCAAGGGCTAGCCTGTGACACACGGACCATCAATATTTTTGTCACACTACATGATCGGGTCACCATCTCGAGTGGCCACTCGAGTGTGGGACCTGTGGAGGGATAATGATTATATGTTGTTATGAAGTTATAAGAATGACAAATCTACCAAATATTAGTTCTGCTTTTGCCATATGATTGTGCTATTTGTTATTATGATTAAGCTCATTCATGCTCTTGCCAAGCTACTGTTTGTGCTCTCGTCGAGCTACTATTTGTGCTCTTGTCGAGCTATTGTTTATGCTTTTGCCGAGCTATTCGTTTACATTGCTTATCAGATAATTGCAATCGTTGGCATATTCTATTTCATTGTTGAGCTTGTTGTCTCTTTACTCTTTTATTGGATTCCTTGTTCTTCGTCAGTTCATAGTTATGATTCTTACTAAGTCAGTGGACTTATTTAATTGTTTTACCATGTGTAGGTGAATAAGTTGGAAACTAGTTGGGTGTAATTATGCAAATATGCTTTGTATTTTCTTTTATTGTAAATGATAGAGATGTATGCTTGGGCTTAAGGGTTTGTGTTTGGCTTGTAATAGATAAATTCCTTAGTGGGTGGCTTGTAGCCACTAGGACAATAGTTTATGAAGATTTTGTGTAAATATAGCCTGTTTAGTTGAAGTTGTAATGATGACATATGTTATGTAATGGTTTAGCAACCTATGTATAAATGTATGTTGTAGTATTTGTTTAGTATTGCCCTATTGTATATTTGTTGTTTTGCTAGAGGTTCGTCTGCCCATAGGTAGTGTTGTCGGCCCAGGATCCCTGAGCGCCACATTAGCCCTTTGACTTGATGTTCCATAGCATCATTATGCATCAGTCCTTATTCATTAATTCATGTGCCGATAACTTGATGGGTCATAAGGTGCATGACTTAGGTGAAAGTCACTTATGCATGGAGGTTTGTGAGGATCAACAAAGGATCCATTGTTCATCTTGATGAGTAAGTTTATCTCATATGTTTCCTATGAGTTTTGTTGTATTAAATCCTTCGCAAGGTGGTATGAAAATTTGGAAAGGAGTTTTCCAAATTCGTTAGTTGAGATGGAATGAACTAGGTTAGAGTAAGAAAGAAGGTGGTCATTGCTCCCATGATTTTTTGGTCCTTTAATTTGGCTATGCTTGCCAAACAAGTATGATGGATCCTTATGAATCAAAACCTTCAATAATCTTAACTCTAAAAAGATAAATATTTTCCTCAAAGTAATGTTCTTGATCATTCTTGGGTTCTAATCCCTCTTTGTCTAGGAAGGATGTTTCGGAATCTCTGACACTACTTAGGGAGTGCATTTGATCAAGAATCGGTCATCGATCGAAAGTTTGAATTTGGCATGACCTTTAGATCTGTCCCCCAACATCATTTGAAATATTGTCCCCCATTCGCGAGTTTCCTACTGTTGATTGTTTGATTAATGTAGAACCTAGTTACTAGAGTAGAACATGGGTAAAAGGAGTTGTTCTTAAACCTGTTGCAGCATTATCCTACTCTTGCTCTTGGCAGTAGGCTTAACAAAGACGAGCTTGTTAGGCATTATTTTAAGTCTAGGGTATTTACAATTCATGGTGCCTATATTTTGGCACTTTTGATGCTTGTAAAAAAGCATGAGGAGTCAGTGGGTTTTAAGTAGTAGCTCCTACGATCATGATCTTTATTTTATCTTATAAGGTTCGTTAAAGGTGAGACATTTTACATAGAGAGCTTTCTATAATGTTATCTCCACCAATATCATTTTGCTTTGAAGATGTGTCTCTTCTAGCCTGTTTTGTGAGACTTCTGAGTCTTATGAAGAGATTTCATTACATTGGTCATTTTGGTGTCATTTTTCTCATTATGTATGGGTTCTTTCTAATTCTCCATCCTCACATTTGCATCATCAAGTTGATTAAGTTGTTTTTGGATTTAGAAGATGTTTCATTAAGTTGACGTTGAAAACTTAGGTTTACAAGTTTGTTGCTAGTGCATCTGGCACTATTGTAATCTTGTTTAAATCTGAAGATAAGGAATTGTCTCCATTGGATGTTGTTCTTCCGCTCATTTGTTCTTGTTTGATTTTGTGCATCTAGCCTTTTATTTGCTCTGGGTGTTATGAAAAAATTTGCTATCAAGTGTTCTCCATTGAGATTGGGGGCAGACGAAGATAATTTTGACAAGACTGTGTTTTCTCATAATCAATCAATTGGCATTGGTGTTCTCGCTAATGATCATTCTGGACAATTTTTGGCTTGGGTGTTGAAAGTATTTCTCTTGACTGAGATCCACTGAGGTATTTACGACAAAAATGATGTGTGAATTATATCATGCTGACTCTTGGCTAGTTGTGATTGTTGAAGGAGTTGCCTTTCGATTATTATGTGCTTAGGCAACATCTTCCCAACTTTTCCTTAACGGATTTGTCATTTAGGATGCCAAAATGTGCATCAGTAGCATTGTTATTACTTCCTTTTGTTATGTTTGTCGCGATGCAAATCATCCAACACACTTTGTTATTATATACACACTTGTGGTGTAAAGGGTGAGGATATTGATAAGCTTGCTGTAATCTTGGAGGGTTTGTCCTTTGATTCTAATTAATCAATACTACGCTTTACTCCAAAAAATAATATTTGAAGGTAAATGTAAAGCAAATTCAAGGAAATTACTATTATAAAATTAAAATTCTTAATAATTTTTTTTCTTTTTTCAGAACTTGGGAAAAAAATAAAAGAAAAATTCAATATACTAATCGTTTGTATTTTCAAAAGGCTTCCTAGTGAGTTGAGCCCAGCCCAAGGGGCAGCTTTTGTCGTCAAACTCCTCATTATTTTGAGTCTTTCTCTGCTCTTTATGGATGAGCTAACCAGAGCGGTTCACAGTTTTTACTATTTAAAAAACTGAAAAATTATTTTTTCATTCAGCTTTCTATTAAAAATGATTTACTTTCATTCTACACATACCCTGCTCACTTATTATTAATAATTTCACTAAATTTGATTTATTTGCATAAGATGAATAAATTGATTTGTGTATAAGATAAAAGTACACTTGCATGCCTTGAGTAGTCTATTAAGTGGTTATCGGTTAATTTTTGATTAACTTTGATTCATATAGGAATATATTGAGTTGATTAATTAAGAATTTTAACTGCGAACAACTCAAAATGGCCTCATAACTACTAAAGACTTATGGTTTTATGCATAAATCATCAAGGGATGACAACATAATTAGCTCATGTGAATTGGTGATCTCATGATCCTAGAGCTCTCAACTTATTGAATTTACCTAAACTCTTTTTGCACTTTCTTACTCTTGTTCAACCCCTTATTTTTGGTTTAGTTTATGTTTGACCTTTTGCACATTTGAAATAAGACTTAATCTAGTACCTCGTGGGATTTGACTCCTATTCACTTTTTATTACTTGGTGCAACATGTAGACTTATGTTCAGGAAATCAAGCAACAATTACCACATCAATCAAATTTTAATTTGATTAACATGGGTTATATAATATCATTTCATTTTTTTTCGAGATAAAAATATCTAATGTCATTCGAAAATAAATAATATTTATTTTGAAAAAACACATCTTTTATGCATAAAACTTATAAATTTAATAACTTTTCATATAAATTTAATTACTTTTCATTTAAAGACCTCCCCTACTTATCATTTTCAGATTAATGTAAAAAACTAATAATTATCTTCTCAATGTTAGAAATGATGGAAATTGATAATGAAAATGGAAATAAAACCCAAAGTGCACTCATTTGTTTGTATTTTCAAGTCCTATTTTCACAATTTTTATTGTTTGAAAATTGGGAACCAGTTGTTTATTTATTTTTCTACTAAAAATATCACTCATTTTTATTTTTATTCATTTTCATATCTATTATTTAAATTTGATTTGACATAGAGGGATCAATATCATTTCAAAATAATTAGAATACATATTTTTCATAAAACACATCTTTTTGTTCATAAAAATTATAAAGTTAACATTTTTCAATCCCTAAACCTATCGTATCCAATATTTTTAAATAAATTATAGAAATTTATGTTTATATAAAAATTAATAATTATATTTTCATATTTTGAAAATGATAAAGATTGTAAATGCAAATGAAAACACAATCAAACGGGTACTTTATCCTCTCTTTAAAAGCGGGTTAATATTGCCAAAATCCACACGGAAATCCAGCTGACAATGAATCACAGTCCCATTATTTTTGGGTGCACCGCTAATTTCGACGTGCAGATTTCACGCTTTTTCTGTGCCCCCACAGGTCACGCTACCAAGCCCTTCTTTCTTTCATCACCCACCCTCAAAGCTCCCCCTCGCCACACCATGTGTGGCTCTCTCTCTCCCTTCTATTTCTCCACAGAGAGAATTAGAGAAAGAAAGAAAGAAGAAGGGCAGAGCAAAACAACAGAATCTATCTATTAATCTCCGTTCACCTAAATATAGTTTCCAAATTCTTTCCGGTTCCTTCTTTCTCATTTTTGTATCTATACATACATAGAAGTTACGACAATCCCATACAAATCGCAGTTTCGTCCACCACAAGTTGATCTTCGAGTTCCCCATTGGTTGGACGAAATGAAGCTTAAGCATCCGTCTAGTTCCGCCTCCCAGACCCTGGCCTCATCGGACACGCGGCTGCTCGTGCGAGAGACGCTCCGCATTAGCGCCAACCTTGCCTCGGCGCCTCCGCCGTCTCCCGTGCCGGCGGCAGCGGCTCAGGAGAGAAAGTTGCTCCGAGATTCAAACTTTGGTGGACTGGTGGACGATCAGTTTGTGGATTCGAGTTTGAGGTTAATCTGCTGCGAGGAGATCGATGGCAGACGGTGGCAGTACTTCGCCGAGAATAATAATAACGTCAGGAGTCGTGGTTCCAAGCAATTGAGGAAGAATTCTATTCGTGCTATCAGCTTGCAGACTCCCCAGGCTCCCGTTGATGTTAGTAATTTTTATTAAGTCCTCATTTATTTATTTTTATCTTTCTCTGAAGTTCTTCTCGGCAGCATCAATTGCAGTTGCGAATATATGCATGCAATTTGAAATAAATGTCCTCGTCCCCCTTAAATAGTCTGACTTACTATGAAAATTTTCAGAAATTGTTTGGGAGCTAACTGAAAGATCTCTAAGCCTAGAAAGTTGAAAACTTGTTGATTTTTTCTTTGCTGTGAAGAACCACGTTAGCTCTTGCAGAGAACTAATTGTAGTGTTCATAATTTATTCAGTGCAAGTTATTGTATTATCCAAACGTGCAATAACTGCAATGGTCGAGGGTCGCTGTTGGTGTATGATAATATGGATCTTAGTTAAACAACATTGCAGTTATAGCTGGTCAATTAGCTTAGTCTCGACTTTAAAAAGAGAGTTTGTCTATACAGGATTTGGCAGTAAATAGGGAAATGGAAGAGGATATCTTTAACTATAATATTAAATCTCATTGGTGTGCGCATATGTGTGAAGTCATATATAAAAACTCACTCACAGGCACCTTGTAAGAATTTTGACGTACCAGTACAGAAGATGGAAATAGTCGAAGAGGGAGACTGCTTCACTAGAATTTTTAAACTAAGAAGGTTTTCGGTCATGAATTAGATCTCTCGTGCTTGATATATGTTGTCCCTGTGTCCCAGGGGTTGATGGCATTCATTAGGTCTTATGTCGTCCCAGAATGTTTTCCCGATAGCGTCACACCTTCTTACGTGCCATACATGACATGGAGAGCACTGAAGGTACTCTTCTCATTCAGTATTAATTGCTTTCCCGGTGCTAGTTAATCTCCAGCTGCTTGAGTCCTATGATATTGATGTTGTTTTGGTTGTAGCACTTCTTTGGTGGAGCAATGGGTGTTTTCACGACACAAACACTCCTTAGTTCAGTTGGAGTATCCAGGAACAGAGCTGCACCGGGTGCTGTCGCTATCAACTGGATTCTCAAGGTGTGCTTCTGAACTGACATGAGCTAGTTCTTTATATCAAATACATCATTGTATAAAATCTATACAATATACAACTTTTGGAGATGTTAATTGAATTCTTGAAAGATGCCATGTGTTTTTACATGATGATGCGTGTCTGTAAACTAAAAATTGGGATATTGTAAGGCGGCAGATCTAGCATAAGTTTAAGTATCTCCTATATGGATGCATGAAATCTCATTATTTACTTCTCAATTTCATTTCTTCATGATAAAAAAATAAATGAAAGTCATTCAGGATTGAGCAACTTGTTCCTGAAGGAATTTGTGTTGTGTTAATTAAGATACAAAATGATTCTTTCTTTCTGTTTGTCACTTTTAAGCTCTGGATAATGTATAAAATTCAGATGAAAAGAATCTAACTGTAGAATATCTGACATGGCTAATAAGGATGGTGCTGGACGGGTTGGGAAGATGCTTTTTGCTCGGCAGGGGAAGAAATTTGATTACGATCTAAAGCAGGTATTAAATTGTTTAATTTGGTGGTCAAAGAGAAGAAACTAGAGTTTCAACTGCTTTCAAATACAGTTCTTTTTTCTTATATATTGAACTGTATTCAGCTTAGGTTTGCTGGAGATCTCCTAATGGAGTTAGGAGCTGGAGTAGAGTTGGCAACTGCAGCTGTTCCTCATCTATTTCTTCCATTGGCATGTGCTGCCAATGTGGCCAAGGTATTGTCACATGTCTGTTCACTTACCAGTACATAGCAATGCTGGAAAATTTACTTTTCATCTTAGTTTTCTTATAGATAGGGCTATCAATGGATATTTGAAAATTCGGTTGCCATTCGCATTTGTATTCATTTATATGAAATATTATTCGTGTCCATTTGAAGTGGATACCATCCGTATCTGATTAGGAGATATTGGATTGTAAATGGATACGGATATAATAATCGTATACTCAATCCGTTTAATATCAGCTTGCCACTTAGAATATATAGCCGTTGGGTACATATGTTACATATTTGATTATATTCGTTATCCATATTTGACAAATAATATTTAAAATATTACTATACATATAACATATTAGATGAACAAATCCATGTATTTTACATAGATTCAATAATATTTCAGAAAAAATAAATATTGCATATATATATTATATTATTGTACATAATATATTTTAACATTTTTTTTATGTATTCTAAATATCATATATATTTGGAGTATGGACTTTCTGTGTTTTTTGGACTTTACTAAATTGACCAAACTATTTGGATACGGACACAGATGGATATTCCAAAAATAAAATATAATCAAATATGGATATCCATAAAATAACATTTGGACATGGATACAGATGCAATATGAATAATTTTAATCAGATACAGATATCCAGAAAAGGCATATACCTATAAATGGATACGGATGCAGATATCACTTTTCAATATCCGCTGGATACATTGATATTCGATAAGTTAATTGGATACTGATACAGTTACTGTGTATGTGATCCGCTTTCATATTTGTTTACATCCCACTTATAGAATACATTGCAATGCTGGAAATTTAACTTCATACTTTAATCTTGGTTTTCTTATAGAATGTTGCTGCTGTGACATCAACTTCAACTCGAACACCAATCTACAAAGCCTTTGCCAAAGGAGAAAATATTGGAGATGTGACTGCCAAGGGAGAATGTGTTGGGAATATTGCTGATCTGGTATGCTTTCTCAATCAAGTTACATAGTTTGCAGTCTATTTTTTGCAATTAAATCTTGCATTGCCAAGCAAACTGAGGCCAGAAACCTGTTTGATGCATAATTTTGTTACTCTAATCTACTAGGTTTATGCACTTTCTTGAGAAGCACGTAATGCTGACTTGTTTGTTGTATAACACCATGTCCTTTGAGTTGGTGAATTCAACATTCAACTTTGGGTGTATATTTACTTCTTCTGTGATTTCTAACTTGCGTGAAATTGTCGCGAATTTCATATTTGACAAATTCAGGCTGTCTGTTTGAGTGATTTTTCATGGCGAAATACATAAAGCGATATTGTTTTGTAATTCCTTGGAAGGGCTTGAATTGGGAATAACATGATCTGGATTTGATTTATTTTGTCTGAGAGGATATTCTTATCATCAAAGAATGCCAATCTCACATATATGGAGATTGAATCAGGAATATGAGGAGGTGATGGGA
>JACFYI010001782.1:905848-926995 GCA_014898755.1 Handroanthus guayacan
AGGATCTGTGGACATATACTTACTGCAACTGCATGTATTACTGGCCTAAGCCAAAATTTGCCTCAAACCTCACCACCTTCAGATTTAAGGCTAGGAAGTAAAGCGATTGAGTTTCAACTTTCAAAAAAATTTATATCTGTTCATGGTTTGGCTTGTGTAGAATGTGGATTTCTCAACTTCATAGTAATGTTGCTTCATCTGCACTGTTTAAACATTTCTTTTTGTCCTTGACTTGGAAATAACTAAATATACTTTTTTCTTGTGAAGCTTGGTACTGGACTCAGCATAATGATTGCTAAAAGAAACCCATCCTTGTTCACCACATTTGCTCTGCTATCGTGCGGATATGTGATGAGCTCTTATCAAGAGGTTGGATGATGTGAATATGATACGCTCCCTCTTCCTTTACTTTATGTCCTATCTTGAAGCATTGATTGAAACTATGTGATGTACCCTTTCAGGTGAAATCTGTTGTTTTGCGTACGCTAAATCATGCGCGATTCACTGTGGCTGTAGAATCTTTCCTTAAGACAGGTGGGATGTGTGCACTCTTCCTTGTCCTAGGTGTAATGTAGATGTATCTCTAAATAGCGCGGAGAAGATTTAGGAAGTGTTGGGAAAAATAAGAGGATATTGTTCTTAAGAAGGTGTCATGATGAAGACTTCATTTTTTAAGACTTGCAAATTTAGCAGTGGATTCGAGTGAAAAAAATTCTGAAAGCACACATGGACAGGAAATAAGATGCTGTTTAAGAGTGAAAGAAATGAAGATTGCAATTGGTTCAGCTAGTGTTGGTGCGGTATAAATTATGGAATGAGGATTAGGCACATTTAGAAAAGATTGTTAGATGTACAAATTTGTGTATTGATGCAACTAATATAGAGTAAACATAGAAAAGGCAGTAAAGTTTGAAATGAAGTTGGAAGAACTTAAGCAGTTGTACAGTAATTGTGAGGGTGGTTCACCCAAAAAATAAAATAAAATAAAATAAAAAAATAAAGAAAGCATAAAAAATATTAGATGCTATAACACACGATACTACTCAATTCCATGGACATGATTTATTGGGTTGTAAACTTAAATATTTAGTTCTAAACATTTGAAGGCTCATTTATCAACATTCCCTACTTTTTCTGCAAGGCCTGGAATTTGCTTTCCAATAAAATTGGACATCCCAAAAAAGAAAAAGCAACAAAATGAAATTAATATCTTGTCTGACACTTTATTTTGTTGTATGCTTCATATTTAGGTCGTGTTCCTAGTTTGCAAGAGGGGAATTCAATGGAAAATGTTTTCAGTCCCCCGTGGAAGAAACACAGACCTATTGTTCTTGGTACACCCCTCTCTCTCTCTCTCTCATATGCACACAGGCATCCACATGCTCTCTCAACCACACATGGAAAAAAATAGGTAAATTAGATTTTCAGTTCCCCATGGAGGAAAAAAAAGAGAAAAAATGTATGCATGCATGCACACTGAGACAAGCTTTTCATTTGACCATTATCCCATTTATGCAGTTTAGAGATTGACCAAGAATAAATTTTAATTTCTTGCAGGGCCAAGATTTAAAGATGCATTCCAGGACCCTAATTCTTATCTTGCTTTGGAGCCCATTTTTGAGGTATACTAGTCATGGGGAATTGATACTTATTGGTCT
This sequence comes from Handroanthus guayacan, assembly GCA_014898755.1. Lineage (NCBI taxonomy): Eukaryota > Viridiplantae > Streptophyta > Magnoliopsida > Lamiales > Bignoniaceae > Handroanthus > Handroanthus guayacan. The sequence continues at coordinate 907,507 of JACFYI010001782.1, forward strand.
AGCTTTATACCCTCCATGTTCTGCTGTGCCATATTCATCGACTTGCCATTGCATTGTCTGTGTTGATTTCATATGTGCAACTTGTCATCATTTATAATTTCTTACTATGGCTTGCTAGTTGCTCATCGATTTTCTTGATAACAGAAAGAACGATACATCATAACGTATAATCCTTCTAAGGGCAATATCTATGCCTTGTTCAAGGATCAAGCAAAATCTGATGATATACTGAAAGCAGCTTTTCATGTAAGGTTGCAGACCTTTTGATCTTATGCTCACTACCGTTGTTAGTGTGTATTTCTAAATTCACATTTTATTACAGGCTCATGTGCTTTTTCACATCATTCGAACCTCCAACCAGAACCAGCCTTCCTCTAGAAAACAAGAAAATGATCTTCCGGCCATAATGCCCTCGCTGGCTGATCTTCAATCTCATGTTGTGGAATCGTATAAGATGGTATCAGCTTTATATGGTCCTTTTAAGAACAAAACAAAGGAACAGGTAATTTGAAAGTTGAAACTACCTATTTTAAAGCATTACTGTGATAGACGTGATCTATTGAAATAGTTTGGAGATCCGTATGGATGGGTTCAATTATATTAGTTACTATTAGATAATCTGCTTTACTTCTTTTTGAGGGTTCTTTGAAAACTTATCTGGAACATCTTATAAGCTCCTACATTTTGTAATATGTTTTTGAAGCATATAAGATTTTATGTTTTATTTTAAAAATAAATTATTAAAGTATTGCATAAGATAAGATTTTAGAGCTTATAAGAGGTTAGTGATGGCAATTTTGCATGTTAAGATCTTAAAAAAGTTTGGTTTAATAGAGCTTGTAAGATCGTGATATGCTTATAATCTCTTTCCTAAATAAATGAACGAAGCACTTCATAATACCTGATAAACATTCAAACATCCTATAAGGTGGTTTGAAGAGCTTGTAAGCTTATCCGAACACCCTCTCAGTGAGACCTTTTTGTGCTTGCCCGTGTAATGGAATAAATTATAGAGAGTTGGCTACTGAAAGCGGAAATTAGATAATATCACACCTAATGGCTTGGTAACGACTCAACTAAGTGGCCAAACAGCTATTCGGTAATGGTATGAGTGAATTAAAAATACTGCAGTGTGTAGAGAGGAGATTGAAGAAGTATCCCCACTCTGCATGTATACATGGCATTGTTGTCGAAATCATCCCTGTGCTTGATTTTTAGTTGCCAAAGTTACGTTTAATGCTGTCCCTCGTTCAAACTGTTTTTGCATCAGGAATTAATTACTTTGCAAGATTAGCACACTGATATTCTTCACATTATTTCTCTATATAAAAAATAAACTACAAAATTAAATTCCTTTCATCAGCAACAGTAGACAGGATGCTTGCTAAATTTCTTGGATGTTTGTTGATTGCAATTTTTGATAAATTTATAACTACTGTGGAGTTGCTAGACAAAATGCTAGGTCTTCGAGGTTCTTTTATTTTCCTGCATGCACATTGATCTGTCGTATTAACTGTATTCTGGACCGGGGACTTTTTAAATCCTCCACTGTACTCTAGATTGGTTTAGTGATTTAACTATGAGGTCCATGCAGATGCTGGTTACCAATGCTAATGGTTTCTTTTCTTTCAGGGGTGGGTTATGTCAGATTCACTACTGAATCCTGGCAGAGCTCGGCTATGTGAATTGGTCAGACAATATTCACTGTAGGTCTTTTAATTTTTTTAAACACTTGGCCGAGGATACCAAAGAGCTCTTGTTACTCGTCTTTGACTCGACCTGAATATGCTGAGAACTGTGGCATGCATATGCAAAGCAGTGCCATGGCAGAATCAGGGGAATGCGTTTGCCTTGCAATACAAGCGAGTTTTCTGCATGAAACACTAACCAAATTTGCTATTGGTGTTTGAACTGACATGTAAGATCGTTCAGAGCCATGAAGAAACGGCGAGATGGATAATGGGCAGACGGGCCGGGTTAGTCATATAGGTGCAAGCGTCTAAGTATATTGTTCTTTTATCTCATTCGATCTTCTTTTCCTGTGCTTTGGTCTGTTTTTCTTGTGGTTTTGTATATTCAGTTTTGATGATATTTCATTTTCCTCTAGTTCCTACATTGTCAGGCATCGATTTGTTGAATGAGTTTCCAGATGTTAAGTCTTTGTAACATGTAGTTGTTCTCGATCAGTAACTGGTATGCTGCTCGCTTTTAGTTGGATTGCATATACAGCTTGATCACCCTGACTGATGATGGTGCCATGAGAACTGTCCGCATAATTTGTGCATTTTTGGATTTAAATGCCGTTGTATATATCCTTGAATTGAAATTTACATAAAATTATACAAACTAGGGTGGAGGATTGGTATTCAACCCAGGATTTGATATTGAGTAGTACTTCATGTTCAATCCTTCCAAGCAGAAACTGAATATATGGGCACTAGATCTCCTATTTCAAATAATATTTTATCTTTTATTTTATACCTTGAAATATGTCATGTGTATTATATTATTACTAAATATTTTTATAAGAAAATTTTTAATACACGTGGCATGTATTTAAAGCATGAAATAATAGATAAAATATTATTTTTAAATAGGAGATCCTGGCCTCAATATCTGAGGCGTATCTTTTCCCAATCTGCAGCACTCTGGGCTGGGAGGACCCTAGATGTGCCAAGTGTCGCACCATATTAAACTAGCCCTTAAATTCTGTGGCCGAAGATGGCCTTGCGCCTTTACCCAAAAGCAACATGCCTTTCTCTTATTCTGGAATCTTGGAATTGATCGAGCCCTATGCATCAAGAAATTGCGGAAATTATGGAAAGAAGATTTGTCACAACTTTTAGTTTGCGTATATGTGTACATCAAATGTGATGCCTGACAGTGGAACACCCGTGAAGGCTCCCATGTCTCAAGTGAACCAGCGAAGTGACGCTACTGTGTGACTATTTCAGCCGGGGGGATACTATTGTGTCCCAGATGATGCCACTTCTTGCGGCTACCTACACGAGGTTAGTAATTTTTATGAGGTGAAAAAAAGAGAGATCGTGTGTGCAATAATTATGTGTCTCCTAAAGCGAGTCCTCGTAGCGGTAGTATAGAAATTTGATCCAAATTTGAATCCAATCAATATATAGATACATGTATGTAAAATATATTCTTGTGGGGTGAGACATGAAGTTCTTTTCTAAATCATAACATATATATGAGGTTTGAATTAGAGTCTCTGATGAGAAATATTCGGTGTGGTTTTACGATATATATGTTAATTTAGTTAAATTGTTTTTCTTATACTATTGTTTAAAGTAAAATTGGGAGTTCTAATCATATTTGAAAGCTAAATTTAGACAAAGTAATACCAAAAGGTTTGAAATTCAACAAAGAAATCTAGATTGATAAACTTGCAGCATGGTGTGTACCAACAGTTGCTTATCATGAAATACATCTCTATGGTCATTGTCCTGAATGTTTCAAAGCCGTGGAATTTTTAAAACGAGAACATGAAAGATTCGGAAAGACTTACACTAATAAAGCATGCTCCAAAAATTGGAGGACGCCCCATTTCATGGGCAACAATATATTGATACTAATGCACATAGGTTAGTGCTCGTTAAAGAACAAGTTCACTAAAGATTTCAATTTCGAGAATCCATAAGATAGCTGTCGTGATTTATCGCTAATGAAAATTTTCTAACTTACGATAGTGCATACAATCTATTATTTGACTTGAGGTTTCATAGTAGCCTTATACATCGGTCCTTTTGCTTTGATCTATGTACTGAACGCTGCTACAAGAAAATATGATTTTATCAATAGAGAAAACCGCCAATAAACCGTCGAAACACCATCTATAAATTAAAATCATCGACGGTTTTATGTCAAAACAAAATCTGTTGATCAAACCATGGTCGCGAAAGTGCATCAACGGCCTTTACGATGGAAAAAGCTGGGACTCTATAAATAAGATAATTTTGATGGAGTTTCTACGGTGTATAGATATAAAAGCTGTACTGTCTGATTGGCTAAATGTTGACACTATAATGTCGGCGTTACGATGGTAAAACCATCTATAGGCTAAATTACTTTGTTTCGCGGCTTTCCATCGATAACCCAACGCTAACTATTTAATCATTATAATTACATTCCGCCGCAATGACAGCCGGTAATCCGTTGATAATATTCTTAATTTTATTTTTATTTTCTTTTCAACGTTATTTCCATCAAGTGCCCGTCGTAAATAAAGTCTATTTTTGACGCATACATAAATAAGAAATTTTTATACTAAAACTTGTTAAAGACACAAATTACGTCCAAAATAAAAAATTTAATAAGCATTAATATCAAAATATCACAATAACACAAACTATTCAACAGCAACAAAATTAACATACTTTTACATTCGTTTAATAAAATCTAAAATGTCATAAGAACTATGAAGCTGACAAGTTGTCATAATCTGCACCGTAATCCTCGTCTTTGTATCCATTGTAGTTGACACTCTAAAATGCACCTAGAGAGAGGGTGAATAGGTGTGTAGCGGAATGTAATGATGATTTTTAACTTTTTATGAATAATGAAAATTGGAACTTAGTGAAACCAGTACGGAATTGAATAGAGAAATGTAAATTGCATAAAATATAGTAACTCAATGATTTGTAGTGGTTCGGCAAGCCTAATCCACTACCTAAGCTTTTGCTTAGGATTTTCAACTTGTCAAAATATTATTAATATTAATAAGTGAAGTAATGAAGTTCTACAAATTTTGACAGTAATAATAATAGAGAGAGAGAGAGAGAGAGAGAGAGAGAGAGAGAGAGAGAGAGAGAGAGAGAGAGAGAGAGAGAGAACAAAGGGTCCCAAATGGGTTAGTTCACTGAATGCTACTGGAACCAGCCACAGAACACGGGGAAGTCTCTTCCAGAATGCCCTGAACAGATATTGTGAAGCTTTAATTGCCTCTCAATGTCAGGGACTGGACTTCAATTCCAAACTGGTACTTAGTCAGCTGAACAGATTCCAACAGCCACCATAGTTGCATCTCTTCACCAGATGGTCCCTCGAGAAATCAGGCAAAACAATAAGCAAAACCATCCCTGTAATCCCAACTGCACTTTTAACGAAAGAATATGAGTAATCATAACTCAATAATAATGTTAGGAGTGCATTCTCTACTTATACCATGATTTCTAATGGTCAAGTGTATGAAACATGGTATATCTTGCACCTTCTATAATTAGGGACGAGTGAGCATGATTATAGGGATGTGCTACAATATTTCCAAATTTATTGGTGATTTTCCAGGACTTTAGAGATAGCAATCAAAATTAGATCATTTCCAAATTAAGCTGTGGCACGAACTTAGCCAAGAATGTGGTTGGATGTTCAATAGTCGTGGAGTCATTAAAACCATTATTAGAAGAGGCTCAACGATCTCCTCCTTTTGATGATGACACGAATATTGAAATGTACGAGTTAAGGAAGGACACCAACTGGTTCAATTGAGATAAGACATGTGAAGCTCCCCCTGACTGGATCCTCTCCCTGACTGGATGCTCAGGGAGTGATGTGTGTGGAGAGTATAGATAAACCTCCCCTTGTCTAATATGACACGAGCAATAGTAGCGTAAAGTTGACATAATAATAGTTAACTATCATCTTATAAGCATTAACATATCAATAACAGTATAGGAAAGTGACATAATAATAGCTAACTATCATCAATAAAGTTTAAGACAGCAAAAGTGCACATATAAGTGTCTTCTTCACAACAGTCAAAAACTAAAATAAAGGGAACGTCACGAAAGTAAAAAAAAAAAGAAAAAAAGACAAGGGTGCAGGCATGAGTGGCTTCTCCCGCTTCGCAAAAAGGGGACAGATGTGGTCAGGCACGTTTTTTGCTCAGCTTTTTTACATGCTCCTTGACCTTGCCAACTTTGCATTCTAGTTTGTCAACTTAGCAGACAGAGATTCTAGGGTGGATACAATGGAAGCAAGGGAGGACATGGCAGAAAATGTGGAGGTAATGTCGTCCAGCTTGGAGTCAATAGTCTTATCCTATTGGCCCTTAAGTTGCTGTAAGCGTCTGGCAGATAGGGGCACAAGAGAGCGACTGGAGCTGTCAGAGTCAGAGGAGCTAAAGATGATCTTTTCTTTGCCTTTGTTGGATTTGGGAGCAGTGGCATCAACAATAGGTTTAGGCTCAGTTTTACACCAACCGCGGGAGGCATAGTGAAGGATTTTCATGTTTTTTAAGGCTGGCCATGGTGATGAATTTATGATCATGGATTCCCTCAAGCCAGGCTTCTGGAAGGAAAATTCCCTCATAACGAAAGATGGAGGTAAGAAGCATAGAGTAAGGTAAGTTCTTTCCAGGGTGGTTTAGGGAGTAGATGACAATTCCCTTATAACAAAAGATGGAGGTAAGAAATAAGGTAAGTTCTTTCCAGGGTGGTTCAGGGAGTGGACCATGTACTTTAATATGATGAAACCTAAGTTCACGGGTTCTTGCTTAAGAGCTTTGGCCATAAGATACAGATTCACGGAGTTCAAGTCTGTGGTATGGCCACCACTGGATACCAACCCGGAAAGGATGGTGGAAGAGATAAGTTTGTGCAGGATAATGTGGTCAACATGCATATTTTTTAGACCAAGCTCATTAGAGTGTTTAAATTGATGCCCATTCCAAAATAATCATTTTACTTTAGAAAACGGAATGTCAAACCCATCAAGATCACCAAAGTTAAAAAAATCTTGACCCATGATTTGGTAAATTGAAAATCAGGTCAACTTTGGAGTGTGTAAGTAAACATTTTTTCCTAAACACATAGCATTCAAGAGTTGTGTCTGTATTAGTCTTAGCACAAGTAACATTTGCATAAAAGAGTTTTACCAACAGTGGATACGATACCTCACCAACGTTCATGAGATTATCCCAGGACATACACATAACATAGCCAATAGTGAGGGAGGGAGCAGGATCCTCAAAATTAACACACCTACTTCGATTCAACCTTCTTTTGGAAATCTTTTCACAATAGATTTTTTTAGCAGACTCAGAGTGAAATTTAAGTTCAAAGGGGAGTTTTGAGAAATGCCATTTAGTAATGTCAACGGCATTAGAAGGAGACGAACGAGGGGGATGACCTGTGTGTTTAGACCCTTTGGCTGAGAGAGGAGTAGGACCATCAAATGTAGCTGTATTAGCGAACTCAACACCGGTTTGTTTGATGCCCCATGTTCCGTAGATGCTGCAGGTTTAAACAAGACGTTGATGGAGTCAGAGTACCATTTGAGAAGCATAAGTGTAGGAATGGTTTCAAATAGAGTGGCATCCGTTATGTCAGGGCCTCTACTTCATTTTGAGGTAGGGAAATCAGAAGGGCTTTCGGATTTGTCTTTGCTCATTGTGATGGAAAGGCAAGGATTTTGGTTTGAGTAGAGAAGAGAAAGCAGTGGAGGAATTTGTCTTCTCAAACGGAGTTTATAAGAGGTGGTAAAGAATATTATCTAATAATGGCAAGAATTTTGGAGAACGTGTTTAAGTTGGGAAGCGCAGAGTAATAATGGAAGGAGATTCAAAAAGGTAGGAGTTAGTTGAAGTTAGTCTCTTGGGTTTCCATAGATATTACATGATCCTGCCAATTTGAGATTTGGGTAAAATCCCCAAATTTGTCCTTAATGCATGAAACCATTCTTTATCCAATGCTTTAGTGAAAATGTTAGCAAGTTGCTCATTGGTCTAGACAAATTCAATCGAAATATTACACTTTTGCACATGATCACGAACAAAATGATGTTTAACTTCAATGTGCTTAGTGCGTGAGTGCAAAATACGATTTTTTGAGATGTTTATGGAACTGGTGCTATCACAAAAAATAGGTATAGTGCAATCATGCAAACCAAAATCAGAAAGAACATGTTTTATCCAGAGTACCAGAGCAGCATGTGCCCGAGGCCATATATTCGGCTTCAGTTGTCGAGAGAGCGACAACATTTTGCTTTTTGGACATCTAGGCTGTAGCATCCTGAATCTAGAGCTTTCGCCCCCTAAAATAGGTTGCTACTACAATGATATCATTGCACAAAAAAAATATAACAATTACATTTTTTTTTTACTAAAGATACAATTCATCAAGGTACATTTCTTTATATTTACAACAAAACAAAAGGGTAAACTAGGCTAACTACAACATTTCTCCGTTGTACTAACCTACAAAATATTTTGATGACGTAAGTTCCGAAAGAACTTAGTAAAATTTATGGGTAGATTAGAACATCAAGAAATATTAAATAAGTTGAATGAGTGAAAAGGATAATAACAATAGAATCAATGGAAATCATCATCAAGAAGTGTAAATTATAGTTGAACTAGTTATTTGGTAGATTTATCACCCTTATGACTTCATCACTATCAATAAAAACCCTTATTCCTCCAATTCTACCTCGAGTGACCACTCGAGGGGATAATATAACGATAGGCACGGTTGACTATGTGCCATGGACTAGTGCCCTGGAAAGCCTACCTTCAAGTAATCGTGGAACTATCCAATAATTGGGAAACCCTACAGGAGACTGACTGACATTCCAATACCGCTCAGCATTCTCACCGGTGGTTCCTGGGCTCAATAATCAATAACATTCAGGTTTCATAGCAACAAGTCAATACTTTCAATGATTGAACCAATATTATCAATAATCAATCAATATCATTAGTAAACACGGGGTGAATTTATCAATAAATACTTAGGATCATCGGTAAGAGGCTATAGGAACATAAGAGGGGTAAAAAGTGTAAAAAGAGAAGTTTTTAGCTTCTGGATTGGGCGATGGTTTTCGAATATGAAAATTTGAGATTTTTATAAAATGTTTTGAGCTGAGAAAATTCATTTATTTGAAATATGTAAATATTTTGAAAATTTGGAGCTAAAATTTCAAATAAAATGCAAATCTTAGGTATCTAAGCTGTAATACCCCAAGATTTTCCTAATTAAAATTTTGAATTGCCTGACCTCGCAAATTAATTTGATTTCAATTAAATGAAGAACGTTTTAATCCCAGAAACAAGTTTCACACGTTCCAAATATTTTCTCTTGTTTGAGCCTCGATTCCTTACAACATTTCAGCCCAATAAGACTTTATTTAAGCCCAAGAAATAGTCCAAAACATAGCCCCATTTCAGCGCACAAATTTCAGCCTAATAAGTAACATTAAAAAAAAAAGGAAACAAGGAAATCAAATTTCAAATTAGCAGAATGGAGCAGCCGAAAATCCACCTTAATCCATGGGAGTTGGTTTGCCAAAATTTTGACTATCAATTTACACACAATTATCTTATTATAAAGAAGGAATTGAGGCTTGATTCAAGCAATTGTTCTTCAAAAATTTCTGCAGCACACACTCTCATTTTCCTCTATTTTCTATCATTCTTGGCAGCTTCATCCTTCACACACACACTTGGTAATTCTTAGTAACAAGAAGATTAAAAGGGAAAGAAACTAGGGGTGTTCTCTCGATTTATTGGTAAGTTAAGCCTTAGTTTATATTCAAATGTTATGTTAAGTGTGACTCAAAGTTGATTAAGAACTTATGGTTTTGCTTAGGTGATCGAGTATCCGGTTGCTCGGAGTGTTTACGATCTAAGCTTGAACAAGTAAGACTTATGGAAACTCTTGCTCCCTTCACTTGGCTATTTGCTTTCTATTCATGTCTCATTTAGCATGATATGTTGAGTTGTGCTATCTATGATCAAATTATTTTTATTGCTATGTTGAGCTTTGTGTTGCTATTTGTTCCTTGTTATCCTAAACTCAATGAAAATCCAAAGCCTATTAAACTCCCTAAACATCTTGACCTAAGCTTTGGATGATATTGAACTGTGGACCATGGACTATGAGGAGGATTTGGTGACCTAAAACCGAATAAAAATGAAAGATATGGATAAAACGGCATTTCGACTCGATTTTTATTTTTCAAAAAATCTCTAACCAAATTTGTAAATGATGGCTTGAAAATGTTTTTGGACATAAGAGAACCCCAAAAATGTGATTTTGAGTTAAAAATTAAAAGAAAATAAAAACTCAAAAAAATAGATTTTCAACCAAGACCCGGCGCCCAAGCGCTCAGATTTGATCGCTCAAGCGCCCAATGAGCGCTTAAGTGCTCAAAACGAGCGCCCCAGTGCCCGTTCAACATTTTAAAATCTCAAAATTTTGATTCCATTCCAGAGGCTGAGCGCTCAAGCGCTCAGACCAGTAGAGAAATTTACTGTTTGGAAACGTGCGCCAAAGTGCTCGTTTCCGTAAGCTTAAATGCATTTTTGACTTCTTTTTTTGATAACCAAGTTCATATCTAATCTTTCTAAGATACATTTCAGATTTTAACACAATGAATCCTCAAGCCCATAGTTAAATTCTGATTGGTTTTGAATGATAGGATTGATCAAAATTCTAAACTGTTTATTTAATGCTTTTGGGTCAATCAAATGTTGTGCCATGATGGCTTACTGATATGCTCGATATGATTTGACTGTTCCTAAACCTATCTGAATGAATACTGTTGGGCCCTAGGGGTTTTCAGGGGTATTTGATACGGACAATATCGGATTCACTATTAGAATCCCTGGGAATCCCCTACTGTTGGGTAGACTGGATGGGCCTTGGAGGTAGGGTTCTGAAAGGTTACCTTAAAGCACGTGAATAGTCGACAATGCTTTTAATATACTGGCTCTTTCGAGGGCATTGGAGGGACAAAGGTGAATTCGTTTGAAGATATAAGGGTGATAGAGCTACCAAAACTACTTAATTCAGCCTTAAAAGGCTTGAATGTGATAACTATTTACTGTCATCGCTTTCATTTGACTGCCCTGACTGTACCGAACTGTTTAATTGAATCGCATTCATGTCTATCACTATTCTGTTTACTGTTCGTACTTTTCTGTTCCTGTTTTCTGCCATAAGTTTTACTGGGTCAGTGGGCTCATGATTTCATAATATCATGTAGGTTCCTAGGCAAGAGTTACTTGTCTGGAGCTTTGTATAGACTGTGGATTCCCCTTTTGAATATAGATATGCTTAAGTCTGTATCACTTATGATTGTACGGATTTGAACTGATAGAACGTTTTGGTAGCCTGCTTTGTTTAGTGGGATTGGAATGTATTTTGAATTTGTTAGTCTGTAAGGATATTACGAATGGAATATGCATATTATGTATTGCTTCATGTTTAGCTCCTATTTTGGTTTTAGAATATTTTTCGACCGCGAGTAGTGTTTTGAATCACGAGGCGGAATGCTACCGTGACCCGGGGCGCTAGAGGTGATATTAGAGCTTAGGATAAGAGAACTGAATGGTATAGACTGATAGAATTTTACCTTTATTGCTTTTTCTAGCTACTAATTTTGTTTGCTCCATTTTGACATGTTAGATGGACCAGGGCAAGGGCAAGGCTAATGACTGGATGAGCTCGGAATTTGACAGCAGTAATAGTGACAGTGACAATGAACGTGTCCTCAATCTCTTTAGAAAGCAAAAACGTGAGTTCAAGAAGATCATTGATGAGATTAGACAGGAGAAAGATTATTGAAAGGATGCATACGTGCAGGAACATCAGAGATATCAGAGATCCAATGGATGGGCGAGAGATCAGATGGATCCGATGGCCTCCAGGCACCAAGGATAGCACCACAACTTCAAGAATATAGCGGGTCAGAATTGACGATGTTTCAATGACCTTAAGTGTGAATTGGTGTCTAAAGTTGATGAAGCGTTTCGTCAGGCAATGGATTCAATGAATGCAATGGAATGGATGGTTCGGGACCATATGAAGGAGAAGGTCATCCCAAGGTATCAGGAGTCTTGGATTTCCTCGATGTTCAGTGAGAAGAGGGTACGATTCAGGGATGACCCACCTCAGTCTCCGAGGGTTTCCACGCCACCTCCGACTGTAGGTTTAGGAGCAGGACCTTCTACAGTCCTGCCTAGAGCTCCCAAACGAGTACATTTGACTGCACGTAAGAGTGTGAGACCTCCACCTCCGTCCCCACCACGAGCAGATGACGATAAGGCTACTACGATGTGGGTGGATAGGATGCTAGATGAGGTAGGGCGGAGTGTAGTGCCCAATGATGATGGAGATGATCCCAGGCTCGAGGCTAACCATGATGATGAGCTAGAGGAAGATCCAGAAGAGGAGCTTGAGAACGACCTGGACGAGGAGCCGGAAGAGGACCCTGCAGAGGATCCTCGTCGCCCGCCAGGTGCTTGACGTGGAGGATGGATGAAGATTGTGAGATTTTCTTTTCTTTCTTTACTTTCTTTTCTTTCTTTCTTCTCGTATAGTATTGCATGTATTAGGCTTGATGCTTAAGAATGTAATCTTAATATAGTGGGGAACTCTAGCTTATAATAGTTAGGATATTTTGTATAGGTTATAACCTCGTTTTCCCCCAATTTGGCATGGTTACATGGTCATCTCTCTTTTGTCTTTTAGAGATGATCTAGTAACCATATATGATATTGAAATATATGAAAGGAATTTTCATAAATGAATGAAAATGCTCTAAATGCAATTTGCCTTGGAAATATGTGTTACGTCTTATTTGATTCATGATTTTGATATGTGCTCTAGTAATTTCGAATTTTCGCTAATACATAACCCTGTGAATTTTAGATTAAAATATCGACTAGTGACAATGCAAACCAACTTGAGCCTACTAGAAGACGTGAACGACCTAGACGGGTATTATTCACAGAGACTGTGGAATCGAACACACCTAATGTAAATGAAAATCTTATACCCCGACAAGGACAACTTGAGTTGAATCCTCAGATACAGAACGAACTTGATCCCCCACCACGTGCCCGACCTCACCATAGAACTCCTTCCCAAAATGAACTTGTGGCTGAACAGCTTCTGACAGTGTTAAGGGAAGTATTGAATCGGCAAAGACCACAAGAACCACCTAGATCTAGACTCGAGGAGGAGTCGGATGATAGTATATTAACTAGATTCTTGAGGTTTAATCTGTCAAATTTTGACGGTGAGCCCGATGATAGAAAAGTCGAATCTTGGTTATCGGCAGTTGAAAAGATTTTTCGAGTGTTAAATTACTCGAATGTACAGAAAATAAATTATGCTACATATTTGTTTGAGGGAACCACATTTTATTGGTAGGGGATCGTTGAGAGGAAATGGAAAAGAGATGGGTTTGAAAAATCATAGAACCGTTTCAGAGAAGAATTTTTGAAAAAGTTCATACCCCAAGTAGTTAGGGACGCAAGAGAAAGGGAATTCATGAGATTAATATAGGGGTCATTGTTAGTGGCTAAGTATGACGCCGAGTTCAATCGGCTCATTCAATATGCCCCGCATGTGTTAATGGATGAGACGAGGCGAAGGAAGAAGTTCGTTGAGGGTTTGCGGCCTGACTTGAGAAAGGCGGTCGCTACAAACCGGCCTCAAAACTATGACAGTACTGTCGAGACAGCAATGGAACTCGAGGTGGAGTTCCAAGAAATTCATAAGATAACTAATAAAAGAAAGGGCAAGTAGACTGGCAAATCCGAATCGGACGAAGGAAAGAAAGACTACTTTAATGAGAAGCCTAAAACTGAAAATATGTCTGCATCTGTAGACAAAGAAAAAGCCCCAGCAGGTCAAGAAAAAATAAAGTGTAATCACTGTGGAGGCACTAATCATGAGGAAAGTGAATGTTGAAAGAAGTTGGGCAGGTGTTATACGTGTGGCAGTGATCAGCATACGACCAAAGACTGCCCCAAAGGCCGAAAGAATGGGAATGCAGGGGCGTAGAACCCGCAGCAAGGCACAACTGGACACCCCTAGATCAAAGCAAGAGCTTATGCATTAACTGGTGAGAAAGGTGTGGACCCTACCTAAGTTATGGAAGGTAAGATCACTATTCGAAACTTTATCTGTAAAGCTCTCTTTGATTCTGGTGTAATGCATTCTTTCGTTTCTCTTGACTGTGCTAAAAGATTAGATTTGTCTTTTGAAGTTATGAAAATGACTTATGAAATTCACACTCCAGTAGGAGAATGCTATGAGACTAGGATCAGATATCCACGATGCCCTGTAGTCATAGAGAATCAGGACTTTAGCACTGATCTAATTGAGTTACCAATCTAAGATTACGATCTCATTTTAGGAATGGATTGGTTATTTTAGCATCATACTGTGGTTGACTGTCATGCTAAAACAGTTAAATTGGATACTGGAGTTAGAGTTAGTACCAGAAATACAAATAAGAACAATGGTATACCTATCGTTTCTGCAGTGAAGGCTAGAAGGATGATAAGAAAAGGGGGACAAGGATTTCTGGCTTACCTGATAAATATGCCTCAGGATAAGACTGAACTGAGGGATGTGAAAGTGGTTAATGAGTTTCCTGAGGTATTTTCAGAAGAATTGAACTCACTACCCCTCGATAGGGAAATTAGATTTGTGATAGAGACAATCCCTGGGGGAGCACCATTCTTAAAGACCCTCTACGAAATGGCACCAGTAGAACTTAAAGAGCTTAAAGAACAGTTACAAGAACTGCTGGAAAAGAATTTTATAAAACTGAGCTCTTCGCCTTGGGGAGCTCCAATGTTGTTTGTAAAGAAGAATGATGGGTCACTAAAAATGTGTATTGATTACAGGGAATTAAATAAAGTGACCATCAAGAATAAGTATCCATTATCCCATATAGACGAGCTGTTTGATCATCTTCAGGATTCAGCTGTCTATTCAAAGTTGGATTTGAGACAGGGGTACTATCAGTTGAAGATACGGGAAGCAGATATTTTCAAAACTGCATTTAATTCCCGTTATGGGCATTTTGAGTTTGTAGTCATGCCCTTTGGATTGACTAATGCTCCTGCGGCGTTTATGGACCTAATGCATTGAGTATTTCATCCATACCTCGATAGATTCGTCGTAATTTCATAGATAATATTCTAGTTTATTTCAGGACTGAAGAGGAGCATGAAGAACATTTAAGAATTATTTTTCAAACTTTAAAGGAATAAAGTTGTATGCTAAATCAGCAAGTGCGAATTTTGGCTTAAGAAGGTGACTTTTTTGGGACATATCATATCAGAGAATGGACTTGAAGTGAACCTAGAAAAAGTCAAAGCAGTCCTGAAGTGAAAAAGACCTAGAATGGTCACTAAAGTGAGGAGTTTTCAAGGATTAGCTGGATATTATAAAAAATTTATCCAAAATTTTTCTAAGTCGGTCGGACCACTTACCAGGCTTACTCAGAAGGATCGAAAATTTGTTTGGGACAAATAGTGTGAGGAGAGTTTTCGAAGTTGAAGAAGAGATTAACAACAGCCCTAGTACTCGCACTGCTCGATGGGTTAGAGGAATTTACTATTTATACGGACACCTCAAAAGAAGGATTGGGCTCTGTTCTGATGTAGAAGGGCAAAGTGATCGCCTACGCATTACGAAAATTGAAAAATTATGAGGTGAATTATCCTACGCATGATTTGGAGCTAGCGGCGGCGGTCTTTGGATTGGCTAAGTAGTGTCATTATCTGTATGGAGTGAAGGTAGAGGTGTTCACGGATTATAAGAGCTTAAAGTACATCTTTAGTAAAAAAGATCTAAATCTGAGGCAACGACGATGGATGGAATTCTTAGAGAACTATGATTTCACCATCAGCTATCATCTAGGAAAAGCAAACGTCATTGCTAATACTTTAAGCCGAAAAGGTAGATTATCAAACTTAACATCTACCCTGAGATGTACAGTGAGATCCTAAGGCCCAAGAGAGAGATGAGTTGGTTCAGAAACTGAAGGGTGAGAGGAAACCCCACTTTAGGATTGACATTGATGGACTATTACGATTCAGGAATTGAATTGTTATTCCGGCATAGATAAAGGAAAGAGTGCTATCTGAGGCACATCAGGCCAAGTATTCTGTCAATCCTGGAGGGACTAAGATGTATAAGGACCTAAAACAAAATTTTTCGTGGGAAGGAATGAAGAAAGATATAGTTGAATACATCCAGAAATGCCTAACTTGCCAACTCGTAAAGGTGGAGCATCAGAGGCCGTCTAGGAAGTTACAGTCACTCCCAATTCCGAGCTGAAAATGGGAACAGATCACCATGGACTTTGTGACGGGTCTACCCGTTGTTCGAGGAAGATATGATAGTATCGGGTGGTGGTTGATAGGCATACCAAATCGGCACATTTTCTATCTGTGAAAATCCAGTATAATATGGAGAAACTCTTCGAGATCTATATAAAGGAGATGATACGTTTACATGGGATTCCTCAAAGTATTGTCTCTGACAGAGATCCAAAATTTACGGCAAGATTATGGAGAAGTCTGCAAGAGCATCTGGGGACCGAATTGCTATTCTGTACTGCTGCTCATCTCCAAACAAATAGACAGTCGAAGAGGATAATTCAAACATTAAAGGATATGCTGCGAGCATGTGTTTTGAATTTCCTTAGTAATTAGGATAGACACCTACCGTTAGTAGAGTTCGCCTATAATAACAGCTACCAAGCCTCAATTCAGATAGCCCCATATGAGGCATTGTATGGTAGCAAGTGCAGATCATCCTTTCACTGGGACGTTGATGAGACGAAGAGCACTTCGAAGTTAGAAAAAGATGCACTACGACCTAAGATGATTCAAGAAGCTATAGATAAGGTTCAGATCATCAAGAAGAATATGAAAACAGCTTAGGATCGCCAGAAGAGCTACGTCGACAAGCGTAGAAAAGATTTGGAGTTCAGTCTTGGAGATTGGGTGTTTCTGAAGATAGCTCCACAAAAAGAAATTCGCAGAATGGACAAGGCCGAAAAACTAAGCCCTAGATATACGGGACCATTCGAGATCGTGGAACGAATCGGTCTTGTAGCATATTGACTTGATCTTCCTCCTAACCTGACTGGGATTCATAATATATTCCATGTATCCCAGTTACGGAAATATCACCCTGATCCTTCACACATTGTAGAACATCTTGATGTTCCCCTCGAAAGTGACCTGACCTATGTAGAACAGTAGATTCTCAGGTTCGTGAGCTTAGGAATCGTAGGATACTGCAAGCTAAGGTATTTTGGAGAAATCAGAAAATAGAAGAGGCTACCTGGGAGTGCGAGGGTGAAATATGGAGCAAACATTCTCATATGTTTGAATAAGGTAAGAATCTGGGGATCAGATCCTTTTAGGGAGGGGAGAGTGTAATATCCTGAGATTTTTCTAATTAAATTTTGAATCGCCTAACTTCGCAAATTAATCTGATTTCAATTAAACGAAGAACATTTTAATCCTAGAAATAAGTTTCACACATTCCAAATATTTTCTCTCGTTTGAGCCTCGATTTCTTACAATATTTCAGCCTAATAAGACTTTATTTAAGTCCAAAAAATAGCCCAAAACATAGCCCCATTTTAGCCCACAAATTTCAGCCCAATAAGTAATATTAAAAAAAAAGGAAACAACGAAATCAGATTTCAAATCTGCAGAATAGAGCAGCCAAAAATCCACCTTAATCCATGGGATTTGGTTTGCCAAAATATTGACTACCAACTCGCACACAATTCTCTTATTATAAAGGAGGAATTGAGGCTTGATTGAAGCAATTGTTCTTCAAAAATTTCTGCAGCACACACCCTCATTTTCCTCCATTTTCTATCATTCTCGGCAGCTTCATCCTTCACACACACACTTGATAATTCTAAGTAACAAGAAGATTAAAAGGGAAAGAAACTAGGGGTGTTCTCTCGATCTATTGGTAAGTTAAGCCTTAGTTTATATTCAAATGTTATGTTAAGTGTGATTCAAAGTTGATTAAGAACTTATAGTTTTGCTTAGGCAATTGAGTATTCGGTTGCTCGGAGTGTTTATGGTCTAAGCTTGAACAAGTAAGACTTATGGAAACTCTTGCTCCCTTCTCTTGGTTATTTGCTTTCTATTAGTGTCTTATTGAGCATGATATGTTGAGTTGTGCTATCCATGATCAAATGATTTTTGTTGCTATGTTGAACTTGGTGTTGTTTTTTGTTCCTTGTTATCTTAAACTCAATGAAAATCCAAAGCTTATTGAACTCCCTGAACATCTTGACTTGAGCTTTGGAATGATATTGAACCGTAGACCATGGCCTATGAGGAGGATTTGGTGGCCTAAAACCAACTAAAAATAAAAGATATGGACAAAACATTGCATTTCGACTCGATTTTTATTTTTCGAAAAATCTCTAACCAAATTTGTAAATGATGGCTTGAAAATGTTTTTGGACATAAGAAAACCCCAAAAATGTGATTTTGAGTTAAAAATCAAAAGAAAATAAAAAGTAAAAAAATGAATTTTCACACGAGACCCGGCGCCCAAGCGCTCAAGCGCCCAATGAGCGCTTAAGCGCTCAAAACGAGCCCAGCTCCCATTCAACATTTTAAAACCTCAAAATTCTAATTTCATTCCAGAGGTTGAGTGCTCAAGCACTCAGACTCGTAGAGAAATCTACTGTTTAGGTGCTCGAGTGCCCAAACGTGCACCCAAGCGCTCATTTTCGTAAGCTTAAATGCATTTTCGACTTCTTTTTTCGATAACCAAGTCCATATCTAATTTTTCTAAAATACATTTCAGATTTTAACACAATGAATCCTCAAGTCCATAGTCAAATTTTGATTTGTTTTGAATGATAGGATTGACCGAAATTCTAAACTGTTTATTTAATGTTTTTGGGTCAATCAAATGTTGTGCTGTAATGGCTTACTGATATGCTCGATATGATTTGACTGTTCCTGAACCTATCTGAATGAAGACTGTTGGGCCCTAGGGGTTTTCAGGGGTATCTGATACGGGCATTATCGGATTGATTATTAGAACCCCTGGGAATTCCCTACTGCTGGGTAGACTGGATGGGCCCTGGAGGTAGGGTTCTGAAAGGCTACCTTAAAGCACGTGGATAGTTGATAGTGTTTTTACTGTATTGGCTCTTTCGAGGGCATTGGAGGGACAAGGATAAATTCATTTGAAGATAAAAGGGTGATAGATCTACCAAAACTGTTTGATTCAGTTTTAAAAGACTTGAATGTGATAACTGTTTACTGTCATCGATTTGATTTGGCTGCCCTGACTGTTCCGAACTGTTTAATTGAATCGCATTCATATCTATCACTATTCTGTTTATCGTTTGTACTTTTCTGTTCTTATTTTTTTGCTATAAGTTTTACTGGGTCAGTGGATTCATGATTCCATAATATCATGTAGGTTCCTAGACCAAGAGTTACCTGTCTGGAGCTTTGTATAGACTGTGGATTCCCCTTTTGAATATAGATATGCTTAAGTCTGTATCACTCATGATTGTACGGATTTGAACTGAAAGAACTTTTTGGTGGCCTGCTTTGTTTTGTCGGACTGGAATGTATTTTGAATTTGTTAGCCTGTAAGGATATTACAAATGAAATATGTATATTATATATTCCTTCATATTTAGCTCCTGTTTTGGTTTTAGAATATTT
>JACFYI010001782.1:934395-946103 GCA_014898755.1 Handroanthus guayacan
GGATATTGTAGGGGCTGACCGTATAGAGGGTGCCGGGTCTAGGATACAATTTGATCCAACTTCTCCATTAATGGTGCTTGCGTGTCCTCCATCCGTTACATCTTCTGCTCCATTCTTTAGATGGAACCTTCAAATTGCTCCTCAACTTTAGAAGTCGAACCTGATGTAGCTGACTGAATGTCCTTCGATGGTGCGCTGTAAGAAGTGGAGCACTTCTGGTAGCTCATGCCGTATAGGTGATTCTTCTTGTTCTGACCTCCAACAACCTAAGACCATATGTTTGTCTTAGACTACTAAGTCCTGGTATTGGTCATCCAATCATTGTTGCCAGATTGTGAATGGGTTTTGCTAAGTGACACTCATGCTAGAATGTCTTTTACAATGATAAATAACTAATATTAGAATGTATATGACTAACTCCATATAAATGTGTAAATCTGAGACTAATGGAACTTATGCGGCCTTTCGTGATCACTCGTCAATTTAGCTATTATTCCATCTCCACTGGTGCATACAAGCAAACAACTCGAGGTGGTTGAATGACCGCCCCAACTCCGTCTCTTGTAATTTAAATTAACATATTACACTTGGGAGAAAAAATTAAGTACATGAAAGCATTTAAAATACCTATTAGACGAGTAGCATGGGTATCGGGGGATATGCATTAATATATTCTCAATATGCAACATATCCACAGTCTCGTAAGCCCAATTTTTCTTCTTTTGATTGAACTTATTTATGAATTACATTAACATCCAATGCTCTAGAGGCGCTCCCATATGTGTTATGAATTAAATCAATAGTTAGTAGAACTGTTCCAACGTATATAATTATATTGAATTACATAGAGTAAATTGTATTAAACCCCAACCTTTAGGGTCCGTTACACTTTACTCTGTAAGCTTTGCGAATGTGTGATTAATCATATGCATTTTGTCCCATTTAATAGATTTCATTAAGATATGCTAGGAATATTTCATTCATTTGTTTGGGGTTAATACCAGAAAAATGAAACATTCCCAGAAAATTCTAAAGGAATTTGTTAAATATGGCAAAATGCACGTTTTTCAAACGTTAAGGGGTTAATCGCATATTCGCAAAGCTTAGGAAGTAAAGTGCAATGGACCCTATAGGTTGGGGGTTTAATGCAATTTACTCAATTACATAACTCAGAAATTGTAAATGTTATTACTTACCTCTACTCCTTCCACCACAAGTCTCTAACTTGCCATGGACATCTTATTAGTTTTTATATGGTAGTTGAGCTTTAACTTGATCATAGTAGTCAAGACATTTGTACCGGGCCTTGACGGATAGTACCTACATTAAAACAATTATGACATATCTGTCAGAAATTGGTCTTATTTGACCAAATAATTAAGTCAGCTCAAGCATTAATTTCTAATGAAATTTGTGATTGTCGTACTCTACAATATAGGTAGATGTATTAATGCATTTGATTCGTCAAAACTAATTTCAGGTGAATGAGAAATTAATGCCAAAGTGAGCTACTTGAGAGTTGACTAAAGGGGACAAGCTCAAAAGTTTGGGAAGAAAAGCATTTATCCCACATTAGGTTTTAAGTGAAATATGAACCAAAATAAATGGCCCAAGTATGAGGTAAGGGGTGGGACCCCTTGGGAGTACCACAAGTGTTTATAGAGGAGATGACATACATGATAGTGGATTTGATCCTAGCCACACACACGTACTGTCTATCCGCCCGCTCGTCCATTAAACCTGCTCGACTGGGTTGGTTGGGCTGGCTGGGCTTGCGCTTGACTTGGTTTGGGCTTTAGGTCTAAATTTTCTCTTTGAAGCAGTATCATTCCAGCTTTAGACTTTCTAGATTCCATTCTTCTAGCTCCAGGAACTGTGTCCTTCTAGCTGTTTTGGTGGTTGAAAAGGTGTCATCAGTGGCTGTAATAATTGGCAGTCATCATTGTAGGGTCCTTTTAGCTACCTTTCAAAGGCCCTGTAAATAGGACTTTTCTCATTTCATTTTGCATTAGATCTCATCATAGCATATAGCATACTTCAAACATTTGAAGTCTTTGAAAGAGAGAGTTCCAGTGCGTTCTTTAGTTCATCTTAAAGACAAAGAGCTCGGCTTTTGCCTCAACCAACTTCCTTCAAACTGATCACAGATTTTTGTATACTAAATTGGAATCAACAAGTTTAAGACGAATTAATTTCATGTTCAATGGCATCTAACCGGACTGCTGCTCCTCCCATCACTCCATTAGTTCTAGTACCTACTTTGGTTCATGGAGAAAGATCCAAAAAGTTTCATGGGGTTGACTTTAAGAGGTGGCAGTACAAGATTCTGTTTTACCTCATGACCTTGAACCTTATGAGGTTCTTGAAAGAGGATGCTTTAGTTGTTCCTGAAAGGGGACATTAATGCCTAGAAATGGGCAACTTTTGATGCCTAAAATCACTATGACTTCCTATGCTAGAACTCTTTCCTGAACGGACTGGAGATTCTCTTTACAACATCTATAGTTCGATTAAGACAGCTAAAGAGCCATGAGAGTCACTTGATAAGAAGTATCGAACAGAGAATACGGAGCTTGAAAAAGTTCGTAGTTGGAAAATTGTAGGACTATAAGATTGTGGACTCAAAGTTTGTCATGAGTTAAGTCCAAGGGCTGCAAATCATTCTGAATGAGATACATACAAGAAACATGATTTTAAGTGATTCCTTCTAGGTAGCTGTAATGACAAAGAAGCTACCACTATTATGGAAGGATTTCAAGAACTATCCTAAACGCAAATAAAATGAGATAGGACTTGGAGATTTGATCGTCAGACTAAGTATTGAAGAGGACAATCGAGTGTTTGAGGTTAAAACAGGAAATATTAGGCTGGAAGCCAAGGCTAACTTGGTAGAAGCAAGCTTAAGTGTAAGCAAAAAGAGAAAGCATTAGGGTTCCGCGCAAAACAAAAGGGTAAGAAGGGACGCATTTGTTCTAACAAGTCGATGTTCTCCACTTATGCTCTTACCCAATTGTATATGGGTAGCTCGGCAATGTCTGACATTATTGATGTAGGCAAATTTGTACTGAAGCTGACCTCGGGCAGGGAGTTGACGCTTATTGATGTACTACATGTACTAGATATTTGAAAGAATATAGTGTTGGGTTCTTTGTTAGTGAAAAATAGCTTTAAGCTTGTGTTTGAGTTAGACAAGCTTGTACTTACTAAGAATGGCCTATAATCTAGGCTGCTCAAGTTTGATGTAATGCTTGTAATAAAAAACTTTGAAATGAATAACAAAACCACTAGTTCTGTTTATTTGACTAAGTGTTGTGATTTATGTTATACGAGATTACGACATGTTAATTTTAACACTCTGTGGAGACTAGAAAACTTGGAATTATTGCCTCAATCAAAGTTGACACAAATCATAAGTGTGTAATTTGTGTTGAATCCAAAATAGCTAAAGCTCCTTTTCACTCAGTAGAAAGGAGTATAGCACTTTTAGAATTAATACACAATTCTATTTGTGATCTGAACTCTATGCAAACTAGGGATTGGAAAAAGTATTTTATTACTTTTATCGATAATTACGCAAAGTTTTGCTACGTTTATCTGTTACGAAGCAAAAGTGAAGCATTAGAAGCATTCAAGTGCTATAAAATAGGATTGAAAATCAACTTAGCAAACAAATAAAAACTGTCAGTAATGATAGAGGTGGAGAATATGGACCACTATTTGAAAAGTTCTATACATAATCTGGCATTATTCATCAAAAAACAGGTGCTTTCTCATCTTAATCAAACGGAGTTGCTAAATGCAAAAATTGAACTCTTAAGGAAATGATGAATTCTATGTTGATCGATGGCGGGTTACCTCTGAACATATGGAGGAAGCAATTCTCTCAGCTAACTACATTTTGAATAAAACACCCCCATAAAAGTAAAAATGAAACCTTTTATGAGTCATGGAAGGCTCATATGCCTTCTTACAAATATCTGAAAGTGCAAGGGTGTTTGGCTAAGGTGGAGGTACGTAAGCCAAAACAAGTAAAAATAAAGCCTAAGATTATTGATTGCATTTTCATTGGATATGCAAATAACAGTAGCACCTATTGATTTTTAATGCTCAAATCAGTAGTTCTAGACATAAATAAAGGTATGTTTATTGAATCCAGGAATGTTGCTTTTTTTGAAGATATCTTTCATTGTAAGATAAGGGAAGATGTGAGTTCTCATAAACAAACTCATGAATCAACAAGTGGTTCCCAAACTTGAAGAATCTAGAAGGGTCAGAGCGGCTAAAATGTTTGGCCCAAATTTTCTGACTCATATGTCAGAAAATGAACCTTGGACAACTAGTAAAGCATTGTCTAGTTTAGAAGCATCATTCCAGAAAGAAGCTATCAATAGTGAAATACAGTCCATTATGCAGAACCATATTTGGGAGCTAGTTGATCTCCTAGCAGCCCACAAAACGTTAGGCTACACGTGGATTCTCAAAGGAAACACAAAGTCAATGGCTCTATTGACAAATACAAGGCAAGGTTGGTAGCATAGGAGTCCAAACAAAAGAAAAGAAATTGACTTCTTTGATATATTCTCACCTATGACAAAAATCATATCTATTAGGGTGCTTCTCGTGATAGCAACCCTATATAATCTTTAAATACATCAAATGGATTTGAAAATGGCCTTTTTGAATGGTAAGTTAGAAAAAGAGATCTATATGGAACAATCCAAGGGATTTGTACAAGAAAAGAATGCTAGAGTAGTGCCCTGCAGCTAATAGGTTTTGACTTGTAAAACTACTGATGTATAAATGATCTTAATTTTTCAATATGACTAATATGGCTATGTTTTTCATATTTTCGAGTATTGTCTCATCAACAATGAATATTAAAGAAGTCCTCTAGATCATATAAGACTAAGGGTCTAGGTCACTCATATGATGATGATCATTAAATTAGTCTCCGGAAATCTTGGTGTTAAATGTTTCAAGTCACAGAATCTTTGACACAAGAACATCTTAGATTTAGATAGACTTGCACAAATGATGCATAATTCAAGGAGTTTAATTATTATCCCGTTTCATGGACAATCGACGTAGTAGACATTAGTGCATGTTAGTGAGTGCTTATTAGAGAACAAGTTCACTAAAGACCCAACATAGAGAAATTCATAAGATAACCGTAGTGGCATTCAGTGATAGAATATTCTCTATCTTACGATAATGCATATTATTAGTTCCTTAAACTTGCGAGACCACGGTAACCTTATGGTAGATCCTTGTTCTTTGATGTGTGTCTCGACCATTTTTGAGCAGGTCGCATGAGATGCATATTGGATACAAGTTATCTATACATAGAGGTTTGTGAGTTTCAAGATAGAATCCGTTTTCTTATCTTGATGAATGAGAAGATCTCCTATGTTTTCTATGTTGACTCGATTCTAGAAAATCCTTACACAAGGTAATGTGTCAATTTGAAAATGAGTTTCTAAAGTCAAATTCACAAACGAATCGATCATTAAAAATAGAGGCATAGTTATTGGGCTATTAGGGAGGTAAAAAATATCTTAACCCTATACACAATTGGGAGATGAAAAACGGAAGAGCCGTATTTACATGGTATGCGTAAGTAGGTGAGCTTCGCACAACAATTAATTCACCAATGAATTGGGCTCCATAGACTTGTGATTAGACATCGATTATAGAGACTGAGTGCTCTCAAATTAATAGAGATTAATTAGTTACAAGCCTATGTTGAATTAATTGATGAACCTAATGGGTTACACGCATTTCTTGAATAAGTTATGAGATGAATTTAATGGAGATTCTATAATTAAATTTGAGAAAATTGCCTAAATCAGATTTAAGTAGAAGAAGAGGAATTTTGACCAAAAGTCAAAATGTTTGGCTAGGGTCAAAGTAGGTTTTCTTGGACAGAGTAATTTGAAGAGTGAAATTATTCTAATTAAATTAATTATTAATTTAATTTAATTTAATTAATTTAAATGGTTGAATTTAATTAATCCAAGAAAAAAAATTAAATTAGGAGAGAATTTTAATTGGTGTTTATGACTAGTTGGAGACTATGTGACACTTTAATTAATTGTTAATTAAAATGACACATGGATATATCCAATTTGGATGCCGAGTAGACCAGTGACATTTAAGAGGAAAGAATCTAGATTTTTCTCTCCAAAATATCTTACCACCTAAGCATTTAAGTAGACTATAAATGGTCTCCAACCATCACACTTTACACACATAAGAACAGCCCATAAACTCTACATTTCTAGCTGAAATTGAGATCCAAAATTCCCTCCAAACTACTTTCATCTTCTTCTTTTCTCTCCATTGAAAGTTCATCTCTAGTTTCTTTTCTAACCATAAACAAAAGTGGCAAGTACAGAGGAAAAGTGGATTAACACTAGAGGGGTGGATCCACATTCCTTTGGAGAATCAAAAGTTGATCATCCAATTGAAAGATCACGACATTGTGCTTGGAGATGTGTTCGACCACTTCAATTTTGGAAGAGAATTGGAAATTTCATTCAAGTACTGGAGATTTCATCAAGTGTTGGTGAAGATCAACCAAGCTCAGAGTGAATCTAGAGTTTGATCAATGAATCAAGCACCATTTTCAATTTTAAGAGAGTGTTTGGCAAAGCTTGAAACTTGCAAGGATCAAGGTGATCTTTTTATTCTTAGATCTAAATTTTATGCTCATATGAGGATCCTTGAAGGTTTTGGGCTTTGATTCATGTTGATGAATGTGATTTTGAATTTATTCCACTGCATTATGTTTTGATTTATGCATATCCTTTACTTTCAAGTGATATCCGAGCCAAATTATATGAGCTAGTTTTTAAATTTGCTAAAACATTCGTTCACGTGATGAATTGATGTTAAATTTGGTGGTCTTGATTCAATTTGATAAATTGAAAATCACCAAATGGTGCTTGTCACTTGAATATATGTGAATTATGTGATAATTGACGCTAAATGTTGATCTAGCATGTTCTTGATTCAATTAGATTGAATATGGACTTGTTGCTGCAATTGTGACATTAGATGTGGAATTCAACTTGTTAATGATGATCAATTGACTTTAAAATTGTTTTCAATTCATTGGAGTTCATAATACATGTATTAGATTATATCCAATGTGGTTTGGATTTAGAAAACACAAATTATAGCATGAAAGAGGCAAAAATGAAACTGCCCTGTTTTGCCGAAAATTCAAGATTCTGTGGTGCATGTTCATGCTTCGATTTCATGCTTAATTTAGTGTTATTTTGATGTTCCTTGATTTTTCATACCATATCCAATGTGTTGGGGAACTTTGGGTGTAATTTGGTTCATTTTATAATCAAGGAAAATGCACAGAAAATTATATTCCGAACACTGCCGGTTAGGTTTACGAATCTGCCATATAACTTTTCGTGTATATTTTGATCCAATTTTTAATGTATTTTGATCTCAATTGATGTTTTAAATCAACTCCAAGGTGTTGGGGACTTTTGAGAGTCAAAAATAGGATTTAAACATGAAATAAGTACATTAAAAACGTTTTTGAAACAAGGGGTAAAACAGTGGCTTGAATATGCCACAACTTTCATTTAAAAATTATTTGATCCATATTTTAATGCACTTTGATTTTTATTGATGTTTCTATATCATCTTCAAGGTGTTGGTGATTTTTGAAATCAGTAGATGATTTAAAATTTAGTTGAATTTCATGTTTGATTGATCTAATACCATGAACATGTCCGTGATATCCTTATGTTGCATTCGACACACTTGTTGATGTTTAATTAAATGTTCATGAGATGAGCACTTAATTGTTGGATGTCTATTTAATTTCATGCATTTATATGATGGATGTATGATATTGAATGGATGTTTAGGATGATCATGAGCCTCATTAAAATGTTTTTATTGATTTGATTTAATTAAATAGGGTTTGCATGCCTCATCTCTATCTTGTAATGAGAGTAAAATTAGGATGGTGAGGTCTTCTTCTTTTTGATTTAAGGCCATTTATGCATGGCATATTATATAATCAAGATAACATGAAGGAGTTCAAGATATGAAGGCCATGCGTGCATGGTGATGCATATGTAATAAATTAGATCTATTTTTTTTATTACTCATCTAAATAACTAAAAAATGCACTAATGGCTCTAGGTGTATTATTTAGAAAAGTCTCATGATCATTCACCCTAGAAGTATGTTAGGTTTTACTTATTTATCCTTTTTTTATCCTATGGATATATGTTGATGCATGTGTGGGCTAAATGACCTAGATGAGTGGTTAAAAATGATGAGATCTTTCAAGCATCAAATCTCTCACTTAGATTGTTTAATTATTTTCCTCAAAAATTAAGTTTGAAATGGATTAAATTAAAAAGTTTAATTATCCATTCCTCCAATAGATTTAAACATGGGATGCTATAGTGATTCAAGTGTTGTCACACAAGTCGTGGAACACTTTAATTATGGAAAGCTACATTTATTTCATAAATCATGAGATGACACTTTTTAGTATTTAAGGTGTGACGGTGTTTTACGAGTCGTGAAATGTTACACGCTTAATAACTAGAAGGTACGATTAGTAGGGTATATGCTTAACATTTAGTAACATAGATATCTCATGAGTCGTGGGTTTATATGAAAAATAAGGCAAAATAAAATTAAAAATTGTATAAGATACAATTGGTAATTATTTCCTATTTTAGAATTAATAATAGATGTCTCACGAGTCTTGGGTCTATTATTGATGTCTTAGGATCTTAATTCTCAGTAGAAAATATGATTTTCCAAATTCTCTAAGAGGGTGGAGAATTTGATAAAGTAGTGGGAGGTATAAAATATGCTTAAAGACCATGAATATATTTTTGCAAAATATTGGATAAAATAGATGCTAACATTCTCTTCAATGCTTTTGTAAATTTTTGTAAAAACTGTACTAAAATGGCTAAGGACCCATTCACTATGATTTCGAAAACTAACACATTGATTGGACCTAACTATAATGATTGGCTAAGAAAACTTAAAATTGTTCTTTATTCCAAAAAACATACTTATGTTCTCGATAGTGCTCCCCTGGACACTGCTTCGGATGATAATGAGGACACATGCAATAGGATTGCAAAATGGGTTGAAAAAGATCTTCAAGCCTGGTGTCTTATGTTGACATCTATGTCCAATGAACTCCAAAAACAACATGAGAACATGAAGCATGCTACTGAGATTTATGCACACTTACAAGAGTTATATGGTGTGCAAACTTGGTATGAGCGCTATGTGGTCTCTAAGGAGTTGTTTCAAATGAGAATGGGGGAGGGGACGTTTAACACCCCGAGAATTCCTAAATAAAATTTTTGAATCGCTGATTTATCTAAAATTTATTTGATTTCAAAATCAAGCATCATTTTTAAAACCAAAACACATTTTGTGCATTCGAAAATTTATCGAACCAACACGTTTCAATTCTCGTCACATTTCAACCCAAAAACGAGCCCGAAAGCCCAATTTACAAACCCAAGATATAACCCAATACTTAGCCATTTTTGTTGACTAAAATAAGCACCATTTGAAATTAAAAAGAAAAAAAGGATTCTGAAAATCCAGCCTAGCCGTAACAGCCGTAGCTACACACGGGATGGGATTTTTTTTTCCATCCATCCATCCATCACAAGTCACTCCTAAGCTAGCACTAAACATTGATAATTATTTTGAGGGGCTTCAACTATTGATTCCAACATTTTGACCCCAAAATATCCTCTATAAATGAGATCATTGTTGGACTTAAAAATTCTGCAAAAAATCTTCATCCTTCAAATACTTTTACACTTGTGAACATCACTTGCATCCTTTTCTTGCTTCTTTCAAAAATCGATTTCAGCAACAAGGGGGATTCTTGTTGTGTGTGAACTCTCATCCAATACTTGTTAAGTGGCTTAAGACTTGTGATTTAAGAATGATTATGTGATGGTTATATATAGAGCTTGATATAAGAATGCTTGTGATCTTAGGTGTTTAAGGAACTAAGCTTGGATCACTTGTATCTTAAAGTTCTAGCAACTTGAGGTAAGACTTATGGCCTCTCCTCATCTTCATGAGCATATGTTCCTAGCTTTTCCTTTCTTGATCAAGCATGTTTTGAGCTATTCAATACTTGATGCCTATTATATGTTGAGCATGAGAACTTATGTCGTTGATTTGTTATACTTGCAAATCTATGCTCAATTTCTTGAATATGTAAATCCCATTCTAAATGATTCGTCCTTAACTCTTATACCGATGCATGAGATTGAGTTTTGAATAATGGACGTTGGACTAAGAGTAATAATGAACTAAGAACGATTAAGAAACAAGAGATATGGACAAAACCAAATTTTTCGACGTTAAAACGATCTTTCAAAAAATTTCAAAACCAGAATCCGAAACGATATTTTGTAAATATTTTTCCGTATATCAGAACCTGAAAAATGTATTTTTGGATAAAAAAATTCGAAGAAAATCAAAAGACAAAAAATCGAATTTCTACCAGAGAGTCAGTGCTCAAGCGCACGTTGTTGGGTGCCCAAGCGCCCACTTGGGGGAAAAGGACCAATTTTTCCAGTGGCTTGGGTGCCCCAGCGCCCAGCCTTGGCCCAAAATTTTTGTTTTAGGCGCTCAGGCACTCGTTTGCGCGCCTAAGCGCCCATTTCTGATTCCAACTTGATTCTTTCTTGTTTTAAAACCTTATTTTAAATCAAAACAAGTCCATATCTGATTTTATTAACGTAATACGTGTTTTGAAATGAAAATCCTCGAGTCCATAGTCAAATTTCCAAAATGATTGATTGATTGAATACGTTTGGCCTATTGGAAATGTTATTTGATATTGTTGGCCATAGACATTATGCCTTGTTAGCTATTGATTGATTGAATGTCTATTTTATTTCTAAGCCATACGATTGATTGATTGTGGGCCCTTGTGGAATTTTTTGGGGACCGAACTTGGGCAATATCAGATTGTCGGCTAGGACCCTCGAGCCCCTGATTGTTGGGTAGTTGGAATGAATTCTGGAGGTAGAATTTTGAAGCACTACCCTAAGCACATATGTCGGTTGTGCTTTTTGATTGATTGAGCTCATTCGAGAGTTGGAAAGATAAGGTGAAATGTTTATATTGAAGATATAGGGGTGATAGACCTACCAAATAGATTGTTCAGCCTCTTGACTCGAATGTGATAAATGTTCCGATATATTTATATGTATTGATTTCTTGATTGTTCTGAATTGCTATCCAAATCACATTCCTATCTTGTTGTTTATATGCTCATTTTTCTTGAAACTCTAAATCTCATTTCCTGCTATAGGTTTTACGGGGTCAGTGGACTCATGACCCTATTTAACATGTAGCTCTAAACTCTAAATCGATTGAACAATGGACCCTATGATACATTATATAGCTCGTTAGATTTGTAAACCCTATTGTATTTTGGATTTATCTATCGCTTTTGGACTTATGGACGTAGTATGTATTTTGAATCGACCTTTTGTATATGGACTTATGAAATGTATAGATCAATGGATTGTAGTGATAAGTTAGATTAGTGTATGTATTTTGAACTCTTGGCATGTAATAGTATGTTATGGAGTTTGGTTTGGATCATCTTGTCGATATTTTGGGGATTAGTTTGAATGATTATGTCTGGAATTTTTGTATTGGTT
>JACFYI010001784.1:22457-32550 GCA_014898755.1 Handroanthus guayacan
ATTAAACACTTTGAATAGTGTACTCTTTTTCCTTCACTAGGATTTTTTTTTCCCTATGGGTTTTTTCCTAATAAGGTTTTAACGAGGCCTATTCTCTGTGTAATGGACATCCAAGGGGGAGTATTATGAATAATGGATGTCCATGTGGTGCACTCAACATAATAATAGATGTTCATGTAGTGCACTTAATAATGGATGTTCATGTAGTGCACTTAATAATAGATGTTCATGTAGTGCACTTAATAATGGATGTTAATGATGCACCAAATAATGCACTTAACATGATGTCCCTCTTAGCACTAATAAAGTGTTTGAGAATTTGCCTATAAATATGATGCAAATGTAATGCAAAATACACAACAATTTAGTGAGCATTTTGATTCTTCTATTCTTCAATTAGTTGAATCAATTCCTTTCTTATATCAAATTTATTCTCTCTTCTCCTTGTTATACACCTTTCATTTTAGAACAATTATCATATCTTATTATTTTATAACAATAGCTACTTTTTTATAGTTGTCGGTTTTAATTTATGTGAAGGTGTTGTTTGTCTTTTTCCCATTTCAGTTTTTGGGAGATTTTTGTCACTTTTAGGAAGAAGAATCATATATTTAAGGTATCATAATTAATTGTATTGATTGTTTTCTTTTTTCCACTAGCCAAATTTTTTAAACTGTGCTTTAGTTGAGTTTTCATTTGTTATCAAACTATATGTGTTGGTTATGTAATCACATCGCATATTTTCATGTCCTTGTTTGACTGTTCACCTTCATCATTTTAACTTCTTTTTGGTGTTCCCACCTATTCTATAAGAGTCTTTTTTTTGTTATGATTGTTGATATTGACTGTTTTGGTTTAGATTCTACTTTGGTTAGAGTTATGTCTTGAGAAGCAAAGTTGGACTATTATATGGTGAGGTATACCTCACATAAGGATTACTTAATACAATCATACATTGTACAAACAGTTAAAGATGGGTTTATATTGTATGTTAAGGGTGCAGTGTACCCAAATATACTGCAGCCCAATAAATGAGTTTCTACATGTTTTGGGCTTGTTAAATTGAGTTTCTTATAATCAATTATTTGTCCAAAAAAATTTTCTATTGTTTGTATAAGAATTGCATAAATATATATATAAGAATATTTATGCGTCGAATGAAAAAATAATTAGAAATATTTTTATGGTGTTATCTTTATCTATTTTGATTTTATGTGGCTCCTAAGGAAAAAAAATCTTTTTATATAAGATTTGGTAATTAATCAAATTTTGATAAAGTAAAAATTCAATTAAATCATTTCCTACAATAAAAATTTTAGTAATTAATGAAATTTAGTAAAAATTCCATTAAAATAGTTCTTATTATAAAAATTTTGGTAATTAATAGAATTTCGAGTTAACTTGCTTAATATCTTGCTTGACTATTTCATATTTTTAATAATATACTAATAAATAATTTTGTGCAACAAGAGAAATATTGTTGTTAGATCATAGATTTTTTCTATGTGGAAAGAATGACGTTTATAAAACTTTTATGATAATAATATTGTGTTGAATGAAAAAATTAAGGGAAAGTTATATTAATTTTTCAGGTTTTTTTTCATTCTTTTTTAATTTTCAGTTTTTTTTTCAATTTTTTTCGATTTTAATTTTTCAATTTTTTTCTTTTTTTTTTAATTTTTTCATTTTTTTTCCAATTTTTTTCGATTTTAATTTTTCATTTTTTTTCTTTTTTCTTTTTAATTTTTTTTCAGTTTTTTTCAATTTTTTCGGTTTTAATTTTTCAGTTTTTTTTTCTTTTTAATTTTCAGTCTTTTCCGATTTTAATTTTCATTTTTTTTTTCAGATTTTTTTATTAATTTTATATTTTTTTAAAATTTTCAGATTTTAATTTTTTTTTTTTAAAGAATTGATACAAACACCCAACACACTAAATTACAAAATGATATGTTGTAAAAACACAATAACTAATTGTAAAATTATTTAAATGACACATGTCATTTACCTAAACGGTACCTTATATGAGTAAAGTACAATAAAACCTCCCCATAGACATGTCCAGCAAAGTTTGGTGTTTCTTTTATTAGTTATTTGTTTAATTAATGTTACTTTTAGTTGTGACGTATTTGTATTATTTATATATGTCTTATTGTTTATTATTGTAACTACAGTTGTATATACACCGAATTCTAGGCCTTAGTTACAGGGAAAATGTGGTTTTCATTGAGAACAAGACCACAAAGAGGTCCATAGCCGTTTCTTGAAGTGTAGGCAGATTTATAATTTAGTTGACTAATTCGACCATAGATCAACATTTAATAACTTAACTATTTCTGTAATTACCGGCTTCTATTGTATCTGAACTGTTATTGATTAGGAAAATCAATTTTTTTGGCTAAAGCATTTTTCCTTTGTTTATACATAATAAATATAAATATTATTAGTTTATACATATTACATATAAATATTATTAATTTAAGATAACAAGCACAACACCGCGCCTTGCGTATTGATCCTTTTCTAGTTCTTATATATATATATATCAATTTCCCAAATCAAAGTTTGGCCGTACCTAATTTTTTTCCTAGTAAGTGCAGGCAGGTTAGTTGAAAGAACACGATTATGTTATATCACAATTTCTGATATTTTTTCAATCGGTAAAATAAATTAAAGAGTTAGAGTTTAAATTGCAATTGTTAAAATATACTCTCATGTCATATTATGTTGAAGTATTATAAGAAAGTTGTATGAGCGTAAATATATCACGATTTCCATACCAAATATACTAATAATCTGTAGCGACGCGGATCACGGTAGCATTCCGCCTCGTGATCCGGAACATTAATCACGATCGAAGAACATTCTAAAACCAAAAACAGAAACTAACGTATGCAATTCAAACTAAAATTCCCAATAAAAATCATTTCACACCAATAAAATTCGTTCAGAATACATAAGCTGCTAACTAAATATTAAAAGACATCTAACTGTACAATCCATAAGTCCAAAAATCTAATCAAGCCAAAATTACAAACTTAAGTACCAAGTCCCAAAAGGAAACGATTACAACACCCTCGAGCTTTCAGTCATATAATCCATGATCTATGAACCTGCATGATATTTTGAAATCATGAGTCCACTGACCCAGTAAAACTTATGGCAGGAAATCAAAAATGAAAGAGCTCCAAGGATAGACATATCAATATCAAGACGAGAATGTGATTTAATAAACGATTCAGAAATAATCAGAATGATCAAATCAAACAGACAACATTAAATATCTATCACATTCAAGTCGTAAGGCAGAATCAAGTAGTTTGGTAGGTTTGTCACCCTTATAACTCTAACACTTATCATATAAAATCTTTATCCCTCCAAACTCCCGAATGAGCATCATATAAACAGTAAAGCACGACCGATGTATGTGTTTTAGAGTAATTGTTTAGAACCCTACCTCCAAAATCATTCGAACTACCCCACATGCAAAGATTTATAAGAGTTAAGATCGTCAACCCGACGTTGCCAAAATCTTATAACCCTAAAAACCCCAGGGCCTAACGTGCATTCACTCAGTAGGCTAGAAACAAATAGGATATTTTGAACATATCGTATATCATGAAGCCGTTTGGCACATATTTGATTG
This sequence comes from Handroanthus guayacan, assembly GCA_014898755.1. Taxonomy (NCBI): domain Eukaryota; kingdom Viridiplantae; phylum Streptophyta; class Magnoliopsida; order Lamiales; family Bignoniaceae; genus Handroanthus; species Handroanthus guayacan. The sequence goes on from JACFYI010001784.1 coordinate 26,101, forward strand.
ACCAATCATTATAAATAAACAATCCAAAAATTCGGTCAATCATATCAATCAAACAAATCGGAATTGGACGTGGTCTAGAGGATTTTTCATTTTGAAATCTTCAACTTGTTAAAAGAGGTAAAATACGAAAGAAATCATTTGGTAACAAATGTAAATTTCAAAATTCATTTGGTTCGAATATTGGATTAAGGAAATAATCGTTTTGAAAATTTTAAATAATTGAAATGCAATAGAAAATGGGCTCAAAATAATAAAAGAGGTCAAATCTGGGATTTTAGAGGCTGTCTCGGGCGCGACAGTGCTCAAAAAGTGGCACGGATGCATGGAAGTAGCTGAGCCCACTGTCCCCAGCACGTCCGCGGTACTATTCATGCACGGTCGCGTCGTGAACAGTATTTTGTTTTTCTTTTTTGGAATTTTCATCTTTAAATTAGATTTTCAGAAATCCCTATTTCAAGACTTAATTCTGAAATTTTTAATTTTTAATTTATTTTACACATTAAGTGGAAAAATCGGCGATCAATTTAGAAACCGTTTTCTTAGTCCATTTTTCTCCATTTTTCTTTCATTTTTGTCACAAACATCCTCCATTGTCCATTGTCCAAGGTTCATTTCCAATCCAAAACATAGGTAGTGATGTCAAAAATGTTAAATAAGCTTTGGATTATCATTTCAATTATTTGAACTTAGATTTACAAGAAACAACGATAATAGCAATACAAAGCTCATAACAGCAAAGATACCATCATGATCATAAACATTATAAGCTCAACATAGGAATATGAACAAAATATGAGGGAAAACATATAAGCATGTGAAAGAGGCAAGAGGTTCCACAAGTCTTACATTTATTCCAAGCTTAATCACTAATGACGAGTTTTCCAAATACTCGTTCAATCGTCTACACAAATAATCACAAGATCTAATCAAACTTAAATCATAACTTAATATAACTCTTAGTCTTAATATAAACTAAACTTACCACAAGTCAAGAGAGAGTCACACCCCTCTTTCCTTTTAATCTTCTTCTTGTTACTTTAAGAAAAAAACTTAAATGTGTGTGAGTGCTAAATTGAAGCTGCCGAGAGGAAAGAAAAAGAGGGAAAGAAGTTGAGGTTTGTAGCAGAAAAATTGAAGGAATAAGTGCCAAAACAAAGCTTCATCCATCCTTTATAGTTGAGAAATGAGTTCAATACTTGGTCTTCAATTTTTTTCAATTAAACAATGCAAAACCAATCCCTTGAATTAAGGTAAAAATTCAACTACCTTCACTCAGAAAATCTGAATTTGATTTTCTGTTTTCTTCTTTTTTTTTTTTTCAAATGTTTATTTATTGGGCCAAAATGTTGGGCTGATTTTTGGGTAGATTTTGGGCCTATTTTGTTGCGCTTAAAAGATTATATTGGGCCGAAGTATCGTAAGAAATCGAGACGTAAATGAGAGAAAATATTTCGGATGTGCAAAACTTATTTTGGGATTAAAATATTTTTCGTTTTATTGAAATCGGATTAATTTGCAAAAATCGCCGATCCAAAATTTTAATTAGGAAAATCTCAGAGTATTACACTCTCCCCTCTTAAAAGAATTTGATCCCCAAATTCGTACCTTATTCGAATAGATGAGGATAGTTATCCTGCATTTCATCCTCATGTTTCTAGATTGCCTCTTCTATTTTTTGATTTCTCCGGAGTACCTTAACTTGCGGTATCCTACAATTCATAAGCTCACGAACCTAAGAATCTAAGATATGGACAGGCTGTTCTATATAGGTAAGGTCGCTCTAAAGAGCAACATCAAGATGTTCAATAACATTCGAAGGATCAGGATGATACTTCCGTAACTGAGATACGTGGAATACATTATGAATCCAAGTTAGATTAGGAGAAAGGTTAAGTCGGTATGCTACATGATCGATTCGTTCCATGATCTCGAATGGTCCCGTATATCTAGGGTTCAACATTTCGGCCTTACCCATTCTTCGAATTCCTTTTTGGGGAGCTATTTTTAGAAACACCCGATCTCCGACACTGAATTTCAAATCTTTTCTACGCTTATCGGCATAACTCTTATGACAATCCTGAGCTATTTTTATATTCTTCTTGATGATCTAAACTTTATCTATGTCTTCTTGAATCATCTCAGGTCATAATGCATCCTTTTCTAAATTCGATGTGCCTTTCGTCTCATCAATGTCCCAATGAAGGGGTGATTTGCACTTCCTACCATACAACGACTCATATGGAGACTCATATGGAGCCATCTGAATTGAGGCTTGGTAGCTGTTATTATAGGCAAATTCTACCAATGACAGATGCCTATCCCAATTACTAGGGAAATTCAAAACATATGCTCGCAACATATCTTATAGTGTTTAAATTACCCTCTCCGACTGTCCATCGGTCTGGGTATGAGCAGCAGTACTGAATGCCAATTTTGTCCCCAGATGCTCTTGCAGACTTCTCCACAATCTCGCAGTAAATTTCGGATCTCTATCAGAGACAATACTTTGAGGAGTCCAGTGTAATCGTATTATCTCTTTTATATAGATCTCGGCGAGCTTCTCAACGTTATACTAGGTTTTAACAGGCAGAAAATATGCTGATTTGACAAGCCTATCAACCACAACCCAGATACTATCACATCCACCTCATACCATAGGTAGACCCATTGCAAAGTCCATGGTGATCTGTTCCTACTTCCAACTTTGAATTGAGGCGGCTGTAACTTTCTAAACGGCCTCCAATGCTCCGCCTTCGCAAATTGACAAGTTAGGCACTTCTGAATATATTTAGCTATATCCTTCTTCATCTCTTCCCACCATAACTTCTGTTTCAGGTTCTTATACACCTTCATTTCTCTAGGATGGACCGAATACTTGGCCTGATGTGCCTCAAATAGCACTCTTTCCTTTATCTGTGTAGGAACAGCAACTCGACTCCTGAATCGTAATATTCCATCAATGTCGATCCTAAAGTCGAGTTTCATCTCACCCTTAAGTTTCTGCACCAAATTATCTCTCTCCTGTGCCTTTAGGATCTTACTATACATCTTAGGACAGATGTTTAGGTTTGATAACTTTCCTTTTCGACTTAAAGCATCAACAATGATGTTCATTTTTCCTAAATGATAGGAGATGGTGAAATCATAGTCCTCTAGGAATTCTATCCATTGTCGTTGCCTCAGATTCAGATCCTTTTGACGAAATATGTACTTTAAGCTCTTGTGATCCGTGAAAACTTTCACTTTCGCTATGTATAGATAATGACGCCATTTTACCAAGGCAAAGACTATCGCTGCTAGCTCCTAATCATGAGTGGGATAATTCACCTCATGATTTTTCAATTTTCGTGATGCGTAGGCGATCACTTTGCCTTTCTGCATTAGAACATAGCCTAACCCTTCTTTTGAAGCGTTAGTATAAACGATAAACTCCTCTAACCCATCAGGTAGTGCGAGTACTAGGGGCTATCGTCAATTTTTTCTTCAATTCTAAGAAACTCTCCTCACACTGTTTGTCCCAAACAAATTTTCGATCCTTTTGAGTCAATCTGGTGAGTGGTCCAGACAACTTAGAAAAATTTTGGATAAATTTTTGATAATATCCAACTAACCCCAAAAAAACTCCTCACTTCAGTGATCGTTCCAGGTCTTTTCCACTTAAGGGCAGCTTCGACTTTCATTGGGTCCACTTCAAGTCCATTTTCTGATATAATATGTCCCAGAAAAGTCACATTCTTAAGTCAGAATTCACATTTGCTGAATTTGGTGTACAACTTGTGCTCCTTTAAAGTTTGAAGGATAATTCTCAAATGTCCTTCATATTCCTCTTCAGATCTGTAATAAACCAAAATATCATCTATGAAGATTACGACGAAGCTATCAAGGTATGGGCGAAATACTCGATGCATTAGGTCCATAAATGCCGCATGAACATTTGTCAATTCAAAAGACATGACTACAAACTCAAAATGCCCATAACAGAAATTAAATGCAGTTTTGAAAATGTTTGCTTCCTTTATCTTCAACTGAAAGTACCCCTATCTTAAATCCGGCTTAGAATTGACAGCTGATCCCTGAAGATGATCAAACAGCTCGTCTATGTGGGGTAATGTATACTTATTCTTGATGGTTACTTTTTTTAACTCTCTATAATCACTACACATCCTAAGTGATCCATCCTTCTTTTTCACAAATAAGACTAGAGCTCTCCAAGGCGAAGAGCTCGGTCTTATGAAATTCTTTTTCAATAGTTCTTGTAACTGTTCCTTGAGTTCCTTTAGTTCTGCTGACGCCATTCGGTTGGGAGTCTTTGAGAATGGCGCTACCCTAGGAATTGTCTCTATCACAAATTCAATCTCCCTATTCGAGGGTAGTGAATTCAGTTCTTCTAAAAATATCTCAGGAAATTCATTAACCACCTTTACATCCTTCAATTCAATTTTATCCTGAGATTTATTTATCAAATAGACCAGAAATCTTTGTCTCCATTTCCTGATTATCTTGTTTGCATTTTTGGTACCAACTCCAACTCCAATATGCAACTTGATTGTTTTAGCATAACAGTCAACTATCGCTTGATGCTTAAACAATCAATCCATTGCTAGAATGAGGTCATAGTCTTGAATTGGAAATTCAATCAAATCTACATTAAAGTTCTGATTCTCTATAACTACAGAGTATCGTGGGTATCTAATTCTAGTCTCGTAACATTCTCCTACTGGAGTGTGAATTTCATAGGAGATGTTCATATTCTCATATAGCAAGTCTAATTTTTTAGCACAATCAAGAGAAATAAAAGAATGCATTGCACCAGGATCAAAGAGAGCTTTACAAATAAATTTCTGGATGAGAACCTTACCTTCCACAACCTGGGTAGAAAACGCGCTTTTCTCTTCCATCAAAGCATAGGCTCTCATTTTGATTTAGGGATGTCCAGCTATACCCTGCTGCTGGTTCTGCGTCCCTGCATTCATACTCTTTCTACTTTTGGTGCAGTTCTTAATTGTGTAATGGTCACTTCTGCAGATAAAATATCTACTCATCTTCTTCCAACACTGTTTCTCGGTATGACTTGCGCTAGCACAGTGCCCATATTTTACTTTTCCTTGAGTTGCCGGGGCTTTTCTTTTGTCTGCTAATTCAGACGTATTCCAGGTCTTAGGCTTTTTATTGAAGTTGCCCTTCTTTCTATTCTCATTATCAAACTTGCCAGTCCACTTGCCATTCTTCTTATCACTTAACTTGTGGAGTTCCTAAAACTTCACCTCCAATTCCATCGCTGTCTCAACGGCACTATCATAGTCTTGGGGCCTGTTGATGGCTACCGCCTTTCTTAAGTCAAGTCTTAGGCCCTCTATAAACTTCTTTCATTTTCTTTCTTCATCCGCCAACACATGCGGAGCATATTGAATAAGACAATTGAACTCGATTTCATACTTGGCTAAGGACAAGGACCCTGTATCAGCCTCATAAATGCTTTTTCTTGTAGGTCCATGACTACTTTCGGAATGAATTTCCTTTAGAATTCCTCCCAAAATTGTTCCCAAGAGTTCTCAACTCCGTTTCTCTCCCATTTTCTTTCGATAATTGCCCACCAATGGCATGCCGACCCCTCAAACAAGTATGTAGCAAACTTAACTTTTGCGAGTCCATGTAGTTCAAATTCGAAAAGTTTTCTTGACCTCAAACAGCCAAGATTCGGCTTTACAGTCATCGACCTCACTGTCAAAGCTAGGTGGATTAAATCTTAGAAACCTAGCTAGCATCTTCTCCTCTGACTCTTCCTCCTGTCTTTGTCTTGGCTGTGGCTGGTCCCGATCTAATGCCTGTCAGAGTAAATTAAGAAACTGTTTAGCTAATGGTTCATTCTGCAGAGGGATTCTCCGATGAGGTCTATCACGTGGCCAAGGATTTGGCTCACGGTATTCTTGACGGGGTATAGGGTTTTCATTATTATTGGGCGTGTTAGGCGCCACAGTTTCTATAAATAGTACCCATCTAGGTCGTCCTCATTTTCTCATAGGCTTAGTTTGGTTTGCATTGTCACTCGTTGACATTTTGATCTGAAATTCATAGGGTTAGATTTTAGTGACAATTCATAGTTATTTGAGCACGTATCAAAATCAAGAATCAAGTAGGGCACATACACATATTTCCAAGTTAAACCGCACTTAGAACATTTTCATTCATTCTTAGAATTTGTACATACATATTCATATCATATGGTTACTAGATCATCTTTAAAATAAAAAAGAAAGATGACCATACAACCATATCAAAACAGGGGAACGAGGTTATATCCTATACAAAATGTCCTAACTATACTAAGCTAGAATTCTCCACTACACTCAAGATTACATTTATAACGTCAAACTTAATTTATACAACACTAACGAAGAAAGGAAAGAAAAGAAAGAAAAAAGAAAGAAAAAAAAAATCCCACGATCACAA
>JACFYI010001792.1:17086-30749 GCA_014898755.1 Handroanthus guayacan
CCTTGTTCCAATAGGATTCCAATTAAATTTCTTCCTTCATATACCTATTCCTTTCTTCTACTTAGCAATTGTCACACAGTGCTTAAGACATGGAGAAAATCAGCAGTGAAAGGCTACATGAAAAAGCAACATTAGATGTCCCAAACGAAATCACAGAAAGCATCCTCGCCCGATTACCTGTGAAGTCTCTCCTCAGATTCCAAGCAGTTTCCGAAACATGGGAAGCCATAATCTCTGACCCAGTATTCACTCAAATTCATCTCCAACAATCCAAGAGTTCGGCCTGCCAATGCATATTCACAGAAGTGGATACGCCACGCATATTTAAGAAATTCAGATTGGCCGAAATCAAAAATCAAGAACTTCAAGTAAAATCATTGCTGAAAAATCCTCACGAACTAGGAGATGCTCTTTTTATGTACTATTTAGATGGTTTGTTACTCTTCCGATGTTACAAGGATTATTATCCAAAAAATTATAAGTACCCTGATCCAAAAGATTATTGCAAACAGTTGTATGCGCTTTGGAATCCATCTACGGCGACATTCATAATGTTTAGGTGCCTATATTCGCATCGTAAGGATCTAGAGTATTATGGGCTCTGTTATGATCCATTGGTTCAGGATTACAAGGTAGTTATGGGTCATAAGAGTCACTATGCGGTTTTTCATTGTAGGAACAAAAGTTGGACTGAAAAGAAAAAGTTTCCTATGAACGGGATCTCTTCTGGATGGTCTCCTGGAGGGGTCTATTCTAATGGATCCTTATATTGGTTAATGCATAAGTATTCCACCCGCAATGGTGAACTCCATTTATCAAAGTATAAAATAGTTCGTTTTGATTCGAGAGATGATGAGTTCAAGAAGGTCGAGACACCAAAGGAGATGACAGACATTCATGCTCCATTTGATTTGGTTCAGTTGGGAGGCGATTTATGTTTGTACTGTTGGTCATCGCATCACGTGTTTATAATAAAAGAAGATGATGATGGGGATTGGGCTGTGTTCATTGCCATTGACTTGGAGCCCTCGATGAATTCTCTTTCTCCTCGACCAATATTCTTGACGGACGAAAATGAGATCATACTTGAGACTACTGTCTCTTCAGAATATTTTCTTGCATATAACCCTAGTGAAAAGACTTTCACAAAAATTACGAAAAATTTATCGAATATGAGATCTACTGTATTCCAATTTGTGGAAAGTCTTGCGTTGGGCACCGGACGCTGCAAACGTTTTAGGAGGCGAAGGGCATTTGATGAGTTAAGAGAAGTATTCTTTTTAATGTAGGATTTTGATTTTAGTTTGAGCATGATGCCAATTTTTGTTAATTCAATTTTACATTTTCCTTATAAAATTTTCAATTATATTACTTTTGTATCTTGATGTTAAGAATTTTCCGTTTCGATATTGAATTTCTTTTTCTTGTTTTTTTAATTTTTTTGGATTGCAACTTTCTCAATTTTCCTAAATAAATTAATGCTTTTTATTTTTAATATGCACATATTTATAGTGATTTTTAATAAATTACTCTTCCGGTAAATTAATTCCACTTAATCCCCAGTACTCAATTTTATTGTCATTTATACCCTCTTGTACTCTCAATTGCATCACTTTACTCACCTTGCTTTTGATTTTGCTTCAATCGTTGAGTTTCATTAAATATCTTCTAATAACATTGGTTTTAAACTATTAAAAGACCAAATTGCCCTCAATCTCACTTTGATCATAGATAGTAAGTACTTCCTTATCCCCCCTTTCAAGGGACAAGAAATAAAAGTAAAATTTGGAGTATTGAATCATCATCCTTATTGCTTTAATAGGGCGTGTTTGTGAATATTGAGCCATAAAATTATGAAAATCGTTTCTATTTTAGTTTATTTGAATGTGGAGAGTCCTCACAAGTTTAATCTTTTATATAATTTACGAATATATATTCCATATTTTAATAACATATATGTACTTTTATAATTTCACTATGAAAATGATTTTTCATGTTTTTAACTTCAAAATGGTTATCTATTACCTTCACCTATATATGTATATGTATATATGCTATAATTACACTTAGGTATTGAATTTGCCATGAAATTGCAAGAAGAATGAACTATACACGCACTTTAATTATTCAAAACTGTTAGAACCTCAACTTGTCTCAAATTAAAAATCATAAGTGGAACTTAAAAAGTTGTAATCAATTTCTTATTGCAGTTCTTATTTCATAATTAGATTATTGATCAAGATATTAAAAACAATTAGATCGTAAAAATAAAATTCAAATTTCACCAAAAAATGAGTAAATATCGTGGACATTTAAAATATTACAAAACATTATTTATTCAATAGAAATTCATTATTTCTACATGGATTGTTTTATTATTATACAACCAATCAAAAAAAAAAAAAAGATGCTTTGAAATAAAAAGTAGGGCTTTATATTGTCCTTAAACACAATAAATAATTGACCTCTCCATTCAGTGTCTCCGAAAATAAAATCACTTAAAGTTCTCAAGATTAGTCATCAACAATGTATCATTCTCCGAGAAGAATTAAAACGTATTCCAAGTCTATCATAACAATATAAATCCAAACCCTAACTAGATTTTTTCCATACTTATTTAAAATCAGATTTGTTGATCGTTAGTACTCTAGAACGATTGTTATTTTGATTCTACATGAATGGAAATGAATATATCTGTGCTCCAGTTGATTTCTTAGTTCAGAAAAGCAATTTAGGAATTAATGAACTTATATATTTTGTTAGTTGTTAGTTTATCCATCCTTTGGCCAGTTTGACTAATTTGCATTGAATAATATTTTATCGAAAATAACAATTTACCATTGTAAAATAAAAAGAATTAAATCAGTTAAAAAGTGAAAAAGGATGACAAGCTAATATAATTCTGTCGCAAGTCATAGTGGATGTTTTTACATTAGTATAGGCCATTGTAATCATATTTTCACGTCGGCTATTTTGGATCATTGGCTATTGTATGCATCAATCATAGATATTAGTTTTGGATAATTGACTACCTTGGTTATTTATTTATTTATTTATTTTTTTGTTGCTAAAATTCAATTATTTTGTAGTGTACATGAATACATAACAATATTAGTCTATGTATATAACAGTAAAATAGTTATCAATAACTTTGAACAAGAGATACAAATAGTTGACACTCACCGGTACATAACAACCCTTCATAATGGATATTCCAAATAAACTCCAGATTCATGAGCTAGGATTAGATATAAAGTTTACTCCGTACATATTTTTCCCATAAAATGACATTATAAATTAATTAAAGGATAAAAAAGTTTGAATTTACAGGAACATGAGACAGGGACGAGGATGTAATTTCGAAGATTTCCATGGGGAAGATGAGGAGGGGATGCAAAAAATCTCCTCATCCCTGTTCTTGAGGAGTTCTGTTTTCAGCTGGAACAGAGATTTCACTCGCTATTACCATTCCTGAACTTGAATTAGCTGAACCTTAATTAAGTCTCGATCATATAATATATATTTTTGGTGTTAGAACCTTCTCAAGTTCAAAATCATAAGTCGAACTTAACAAGTATTCAATTTTTGTTTCAGTGTCTAATTATTAGAAATAATTATTCTAAAGCTGTTTGATTATTAAAGTAAAATCGAAATTTAACAAACTAATGAGTGAAGAATGTTGGCGGGCCTTTAATTAAACTATTACGAAACATTAGTTATTCTGTAAAAATTCATTGGTTTTACATTGAATATTTTATAATCATGCAAATATTGTAGAAGAAAATGGTTATCATATATTCAAATCTTTTGCATGCAAATTTAAATGGGTGCTTTCGAAATACAATGTCGTTAGTGCTGCCATCTATTGGATAAAGTGACACTGTCTCTATCCTTTCACAGGGGAGGTGCAGATTCGAGTCCTACCAGTAGCATGTGGGTGGTTGTCTATCGTGTGGTAGTATTAGACCTTATTTGATCGGAAAGATTAGATGAGATTATGGTATTTAATCTCTCCTAATCTTTTATTTGATGTGGAAAATTGTGGGTGTAAGCTGGCCAATTTTTGGGCCAAGCTCGTAATCATGGGATGGGGGCAATGTGTAATTACCTCCCTACCCTTTATTTCCCATCTTCAATAACACTGCTCTCCCTCTCGCATACCCACTTCTCTTCCGACTATACTAGATGGGCACGATTTTCATTTGGTAAGCACACGCAAGTGGAGCCTTAGGGGAAGGCGACATTCAACTTGCGGAAGTCCTCAGCTCCGATTAACTGTGGAAGTGTGGTAGTCAACAGCATGAAATAGTGGTTTACTTACGAGTAAGTGTGAGAAATGGGTGAATATGCATTTGCAATTGGGATCATTGATATTTTTGAGATGATTTGATGTGGGAATGGATGAATATGCTTTGCACTTGAGTTAATAGAGTTTTGGTGGGGGTGGGTATATATGCATTTGATGATGTGTGCATTGTGGCATGTAGAGTTGTGCACAACGCAATTATTCGACAAAATATCTCAACAAAAATATTTCTATAGGAATTTGAGGTAGAATAAAAATATTTTGGGTCTTGATACAACAATTTTTATGGAGCAAAAATGATTTTTTTTTTTTTTTTTTTTGGGTATTTGGCAGGAACACACAATTCAATTGGCATCCAGTTATAAGAATTTATACCAGTAGTAAGAAGATTGATGAATGCACAAATACTGTTGGCACTGAAAGTGTAGAATCCGAATGAAAACAAAATATCAAATGGGAGTAAGGAAATAATGGTAAATTTAAGATGCAATCACACGTTATGCACAATATCAAACAAGACAAATAACACTAAAATGTTTTTTTTTTTTTTAGCTGACTTTGAATTGTGTGTATCAGATAACACTCCAAATTCTTTAATATCAATGAATCACCAATGGGCCGATCTTTAGGAATTTCGCTACATTCCATATAAAAGGAGGCCTTAATCTACTAAACGGTAGTCTAGAGCATTTGATTGTATTTTGTTCATATATTTGATCTGTAAAATATATTCATGTAATAATATTGAAATATAATTAAATATAATCGCTTCTTTCTAAAAAATAAATAAATATAAAGTCCATAGTTAAACATAATAAAGGGATGAGATAAGATTTAACTCACAATAAATACCAAAAGAATTGACCACTCGATTTAGTATTTGACAAAGTAAAATCTGTTTGTTCCCGGAACTAGTCATCCGCTCCCCCGTACAATTCCAAAACCAGATCTAGATCCAGATCCAAATCACATAAAAGGATTCCTTCTTCTAGCCATTGTTACAAAGTATTTGAGACATGGAGATGATCAACAATCAAAAACTACATGAAAAGGACACATTAGATGTTCCAAACGAAATTATAGAAAACATCCTCATCCGACTACCTGTGAAGTCTCTCCTCAGATTTAAAGCAGTTTCTGAAAAATGGGAAGCCACAATCTCGGACCCAGTATTCGCTCGAACTCATCTCCAGCAATCAAAGCGTTCAGCCCGCCAGTACATATTGACAGCGGTAATGGAGCCATCTCCACGTCTGTGTGAAAAATTCACATTGGTTGACCTAAAAAATCAAGAATTTCAAGTGGAATCATTGCTGAAAATTCCTAGCGAACTCGGAGAAGTTTATTTTATGTACCACTTAGATGGCATGTTACTCTTGCAGTGTAACTTCCCTTCAAAGGGTTATCCCGATTTTTATGCGCTTTGGAATCCATCTACGGCAACATTCATAAGGTTCAGCTTCCCAGATTCACTTTGTTATGATCCATTTTTCACTGAAATTAATCAGTTTTGTGGGCTTTTTTATGATCCACTAATTGAGGATTATAAGTTAGTTATGGGTGACATGACTCGCTACGCAGTTTTTAATTGTGGAAACAAACGTTGGACAAAGCTGAAAAACTGTCACATTAGAGAAATCCATGCAATGTATATTCCTCAAGGGATATATTTTAATGGATCTTTATTCTGGGTATGGGAAATATATTCGACCAATGATCGCTACATAGACTTTGAAATAATTTGTTATAACACGAGAGATGACGAGTTCAAGAAGCTGTATCAGCCAAAAGATGTACAAGACAGTAACCATCTACTTCGTTTGGCTTTGTTGGGAGGCCATTTATGTGTGTACTATGGAACATCATCATCTCGAATCCTGATAATGAAAATAGCTGATGATTTGGAATCTTGGATGGAGTTCATTACAATCGACAATACACCCTTGATGTATCTTCCTTTTCCTCACGCATTATTCATGACAGATGAAAATGAGATTATAATACATACTTCAGGACGTATTATGGCCTATAACCGTAGAGACGAGACTTTCACCAATATAAAAAATTCAACGAATACAAAATATATTGTATTCCCCTTTGTGGAAAGTCTTGTGTTGGGCTTTCGAGACTGCAGACTTTTTAGGAGGCAAAGGGAATTTCAATTTGATGAGTTAAGGGAAGTATTTTTTTTAATGTAGGATTTTGATTCTAGTTTATGCATGAAGCGAAGTTTGGTTACTTCAACATTACATTTTATATATCCATTTTTAATAACATAATCTTTTGTATGTTCATGTTAAGAATTTTCTATATGGTTATTAAATTTTTATTTCTTTTTGTTATTTGGATTGCAACTTTCTCGATTTCCCGAACGAAATTAAATGCTTTTTATTTATAATACGTACGTAGATAAAAACATAAAATTTATTACTAAATTATAAATTACCCAGTTACATATTATATGTATGCATGCATTTCCATATTTTAATATATGTACTTTGATATTTCTCCATTAAAATTATTTTTAATGTTTTTAACTTCAAAATGGGTACCAATCAACTCCACCTATTCGCTATAAATTACACTTGACTAAACCAGTATGCCATTAAGTTGCAACTAATAGAGAGGGCTACATAAATATGATAAGAGTTTACGACAAACTTTATTTAAAATTGTTAGAACAAGTTAAAAATCCTAAGTGGAACTTAACGAGTTGTCAAATTTCTTGTTGCAGTTACTCTTCTAAAGTTAGATTAGTCAAAATATGAAAAATAATTAGATCATAGAACTAAGTAATAAAATCCAAATTAATATCACCAAATAATGCATGACTGAAAAGTACGGTGGATCTTTAAAATATCATTATGCTACAGAAATCTCAATATTTGTTTTTTACATTGATAGTTTTACAAACAATCATACAAGTAATCTACAAGAAAAATCTTTAACATGTCCAAATGATCATGAATCGATGCTAGGGATGGCAAACCCATCCCACAGGATGGGGCAAGTGCCTTTCTCCTACGCTTTCATGTCTACAACTCAATTCATCCGATTACCACAGGGATGAACCTAATCCGGAATATGAACCATATCCTCAGCAAGGATTGAACTTTCCATGAGATTCATAGTTGCATTACTGGTGGTGAGTATATAATGCAGCTTGAGTAGCAAAGTCTTGTGCTATGAATGCATGAGCAGGTAAAGACTACATGTGTTGAGCTACCAAGGAGCTGGAGGGGATGGGGCACGTGGCTACTAACCACGGTTTAGGGAGTTGGAATCCCTCCTCGCCCACAACCGTCCCAAAAGGGAAGTACCTTTCCCTCAGTTGGAGCTTCGATAATAGCTAGGTCTAGAGGGAAGTTATGAGCATTGCGTTCATGCATAACTTCCATACCAAGGTTAGCACGGTTGATGATATCAGCCCAAGTATTAATTACACGGCCTTGACTATCAACTGCAGATTAGTTGAAATTGAAACCGTTTAGGTAGCTGCAGGGCGGGGGAGGGTATGTATATGGGTAATAGCAATTACATCCTCTATATTTTTTTCTTTTGGCATGCAGCCCCCAAACTTTTTAATCTTTAACAATGACACCTCATCCATCCGATTTTCATCTTTTTTTTTTCTATTTAAAAATAAATGAATGACAAAAATGTCCTTGATCCAATGAATATGCATATCATTTGAATTTTTTTTCTTTTTTGATTCTTCTAATAGATAATTTATATTTATGTAATTTACATAGTAATATTTTATATCTTTTACATATTTTACAAAATTTATACTATATGAAAGTAAAATATAGAATATATTATTGATGAGAAAACAAAAGTTAGTAAAAAGATAAGAACCTATGTTGAGAAACTTATATTAATTAATGAATAAGACAAAATACTTTTTCAAATTGGAATTAAGTATTGATAATTGACTCTGATAGGTAATAAATATATTATAAATTTTAGAATCTATAAAAAGATATAAAATATTAATAAGTAAATTACATAAATATAATAATGTGTTAAAAAAATCAAATGGTATGCCTTTTCATTTGATCAAAGGGCATTTTTGTCATTCACTTATTATTATTATTTTTTAATGAAAAAAGGATGAAAACTGGATGGAGGGGATGTCATTGCCAAAAACTGAAAGGTTTGAGGGTGAATGCCAAACGAAAAAAGTTTAGAGAGTGTAATTACATTAAAGTACCCCTACATACTGTGAAATATCTATATGTTATAATATATAATAATTAAATATATTTAAAAAAAAAAAGAAACTCAAAACACAACAAACAAAGACACTACCGAAAACACCACCAGTCCTGCCTCCGCCCATATGGTTAATTTTTGTATGCTAATAACAATTTACCATTACAAAATAAAAAGAATTAATTCAGTCAAAAACCAAAAAAGGGTGACAAGCTAATATAATTCTGTTGTCTATCCGCAAGTCATAGTAGATGTCTTTACCCTAATATAGGCCATTATAAATATATTTTCACCTCAGCTATTTTGGATCACTGGCTATTGTTTCCATTAATCATAGATATTAGTTTTGGATTAATAATTATCTCGGTTATTATTAACTTTTCTTTTTTTTGGTTGCTAAAATTCAATTATTTTGTAGTGTGAATGCATGACCATATTAGTCTATATATGTAACAGAAGATAACTAACAATAATATGACAATAATTAACAATAACTTTGAACAAAATATATAAATAGTTGCCAATCACCAATACATAACTACCCCTTATAATAGATACTCCAAATAAACTCCATATTCATGAGCCAGGATTAGATATAAAGTTTACTCCATATACATTTTTGGGAAAATTGCAAATTTCGTCCCTTAATTATGGCCTTTTTTCATTCTAGTCCATTTTGTTTAAAGATTAGCACTTTTGGTTCATTTTTCCAAAAGATTTAGCATATTTAGTACATTTTTTTGCAATTTTAATCCATTGAGCCCTAATTTTTCAAATTAATCCCAAAATTATCCTAATCAACTTTAATTGGGCCACAAATTTGGAAATTTTTTGCATATGGCAAAAGCTTGCCATCTTGCCAACACCTCATTATTTTCACTTAACCAAAGACTTGCCATGTCGCTGCTACCTCATTATTTCCACTTAAAAAAGAGAATCAAAAAATGTAAAGAAAATTACACAAAAATTTTTATGGAAATAAAAAAATGCTGCACAAAAAAAGGAAAAAAGAAAAAAGAAAACCTGAATAAAATGCTAAAAAACCAAAAACAAAATAAAAGATTTATGTAATTTATTTTTATTTGCATATAAATTTATTTATTTATTTATTTGTTTTGCTGTATAAAATTTTAATTTGTTAATTACATTTATTCTTTTATATAATTTTTTCCTTTTTTTTAGCAATATAAAGTTTTTATTTCCATATTAGTTTTCATATTTATATGTAATTTTTGCATTTTTTTTTGGTTAAGTGAAAATAATGAGGTGTTGGCAAGATGGCAAGCTTTTGCCATATGACGAAAAATCCCCAAATTTATGGCCCGATTAAAGTTGATTAGGACAATTTCTGGCTTAATCTATACTATATATAAAGTATGAGCACCATAGGTAGTTATTTTGGTATGTTTTTGGATGGATGGACAAAAACAACCCTATGGTTAAAGATAATTACAAAGTAGTTTGTGGAAAATAATGATAAAATAATTTTCTTCAACACCTCTCTCTCTCTCTCTCTCTCATATTCTTTTCCATTTTTCTGTAATTATAAATTTTTTCTTTCCAACGTAATTCTTTCCAAATTTATCTTTCGATTCACTATTCTAAATAATAAATTCAAGAAAAAACATTATTATTACAAATAAATAATTATTTTTCACTTTATAAATAAAAAATTTGGGCACACACATCGAGTGTGCACAGTTGCTAGTTTGAAAAATTAGAGCTCAATGGATTAAAATTGCAAAAAAATGTACCAAATGTGCCAAATCTTTTGGAAAAATAGACTAAAAGTACTAACCCCAAAACAAAATGGACTAAAATCAAAAGAGATCATAGTTAAAGGACCAAATTTGCAATTTTCCCTACATTTTCCCCATATAATAACATTATAAATTAATTAAAAATATTTAATTAAAGGATGAGAAATATTTTAATTTGCAGGAATATGAGACAGGGACGAGAATGTAATTTTGACGATTTCCATGGGGAAACTGGGGACGGATGCAAAAAATCTTCCCATCCCTGTCCCGAGGAGGTCTCTTTTTAGCTAGAACGGGGACTTCGTACCCCATTATCATCCCTAAACTTGAATTACTCGAACTTTAATTAAGTCTCGATCATATAATATATATTTTTAGTTTTAGAACCTCAATTTCTCTCAAGTTAAAAACCATAGGTCGAACTTAACAAGTTGTGTTCAATTTTTGTTTCATTGTCTAATTATTAGAAAAAATTATTCTAAAGCTGTTTGATTATTAAGTGAAATCCAAATTTTACGAACTTATGAGTGAAAAATGTGGTGGGCCTTTAATTAAACTACTACGAAACATTAATTTTGCTATAAAAAATCATTTTTTTTTACATTGAATATTTTATAATCATACAGATAATGTAGAAAAAAATGGTTATTATATTCAAATCTTTTGCATGCAAATTTAAATTGATGCTTTTGAAGTATAAAGTGGTTAGTGCCACCATCTTTTGGATAAAGTGGCAGTGCTTCCCCTTTTTTCATAGGATAAGTGTAAGTTCGAGTTACATCGATAATGCGTGGGTGTTTATCTATACCGCATGGTTGTATTTTTAGAGAATTTGATTATATTGAGTTCATGTATTTGATTTTTAAAATATATTCATGTAATGATATTGATATATAGTTGAATATATTCGTTTGTCTCTCTAAAAAATTATAAAATCATTAGTTAAACATAGTAAATGAATGAGACAAGATTTAACTCACAATAAATACCAAAAGAAATTGACCATCCATTTAGTATTTGAAAAGGTAAAATTTTTAGCTCCTGGAAATAGTCATCAACTCCCTCAAATCACTCTCCATCACGAAATCTCTAGTAGGACTCCACCATCCTTGTTCCAATGGGATTCCAAGTACATTTCTTCACAAACTTATTTCTTCTTCTAGCCATCGTTGCAAAGTATCTGAGACATGGAGACAATCAACAGTCAAAAACTACACGAAAAAGACACATTAAATGTTCCAAACGAAATGATAGAGAACATCCTCGTCCGACTACCTGTGAAGTCTCTTCTCAGATTCAAAGCAGTTTCCAAAAAATGGGAAGCCACAATTTCCGACCCGGTATTCGCTCAAACTCATCTCCAGCAATCAAAGCATTCAGATTCAGCCTACAAATACTTATTAACAAAGGTAAGAGAGCCACCGTCTGAGGAATTCGTATTGGCTGAACTGAAAAATCAAGAATTTCAAGTGAAATCATTGTTGAAAAATCCTAACGAACTCGGAGATGCTTATTTTGTGTCGTATTTAGATGGTATGTTACTCTTGCAGTTTCACAAGCGTTCAATAGGTTTTCTCAATTTGTATGCGCTTTGGAATCCGTCTACAACAATATTCACGAGATTCATCTGCCCATATTCAATGTGTTATGATCCATCTGCTAATTATCGGCAGTATTGTGGGCTTTGTTATGATCAACTAATTGAGGATTATAAGGTAATTATAGGTGAAATGAATCATTACGTTGTTTTTAACTGTCGAAACAAACGTTGGACTGAGGTGAAAATATGTCCCATTAACGGAATCTATGAGATAGATTTTCCTCAAGGGATCTATTTTAAGGGATCTTTATATTGGGTATGGGAAAAATATTAGAACCGCGATGATCGATATGCAGACTGTCAAATAGTTTGTTTTAATTCAAGAGATGACGAGTTCGAGGAGGTGTATCAGCCAAAAGATATACAAAATGGTGATTATCCACTTCGTTTGGCTTTGTTGGGAGGCTATTTATGTGTGTACTATCGTCACGCGTCGCCGCCTAATAAATTGTCGATAGTGAAAATAGATGATGATCGAAATTCTTGGATAGAGTTCATTACAATCGACATGACGCCCATGACAAATTTGCCTTATCCTTACTCATTATTCATGACAGATGATAATGAGATTATAATTTATTTTCCACAATGTGTTATGGCCTATTACCCTACGGAAGACACTTTCAGAAAAATAGGAAATTCATCGTATATAAGATATATTCAATTCCCATTTGTGGAAAGTCTTGTGTCAGGCTTTGGAGACCGCAGAAGTGTTGGGAGGCAAAGGAAATTTCAATTTGATGAGTTAAGAGAAGTATTTTTTTAATGTAAGATTTTGATTCTAGTTCAAGCATGCCAAGTTTGGTTACTTCGATATTACATTTTATATATCCATTTTTAGTAATATTACTTTTGTATATTCACCCTAAGAATTTTCTGTATGGTTATTAAATTTTTATTTCTTTTTGTTTATTTGGATGACAACTTCTTGGATCCCCCCTCCCCACCCAAAATAATAATAATAATAATAATAATAATAATAATAATAATAATAATAATAATATTATTATTATTATTATTATTTTTATTTATAAAACGTACATATATGAAAACATAAAATTTATTACAAAATTACCTACTTATATATTTTATGTACGTATTTTCCATATCTATGCCTTTTTAATAAGTGTGAGACCTTTTTTGGTATAGCCTCCAGTGCTTTTCCTAAAATACTATTTGTTTTTTGTTTTAATATTTTCTTTTAATAATAGTGTAATTATCACTACACGTCCACTACATCACCTCTTACAATCCACCCATATATATTTAAACATCTTCTATATATATTAAATAGATTAATATTGTTATTTCAATAATTTACCATATTAAGTTTTAAAATTTTTTGTTAATAGATATATTTTAAATAATTTTAAAATATAAAAGATGTTGAATTGTTTTAATTTTTTATAATTTTAAAGTATGGTCAAAATTAAACGATACGATCAAAATTTTATAATTTTGCACATAATACTATAAATTTATATGTAAATATTATGTTTAAAAATAAAATTTATTAAATGCACACGCATCAAATGTACACCAGTAACTAGTTTTAATAACATATATGTACTTTGATATTTCACTATTTAAATTATTTTTCATGTTTTTAACTTCAAAACGGGTACCAATTAACTCCACCTGTTCGCCGTGAATTACACTTGACTGAACCGGTTTGCCACTAAGTTGCAACTAATAGAGAGGGCAACATATATATAAGAAGAGTTTACTATAAACTTTATTTAAAATTGTTAGAACAAGTTAAAAATCCTAAGTGGAACTTAA
>JACFYI010001792.1:61216-72572 GCA_014898755.1 Handroanthus guayacan
TGTTTTGTATTGATTGTTAAGTGGCTTCTTTTTATATGTAATTGATGATTTAGTGTGACACCCCAAGAATTTTCCTAGAATAAAATCTTGAATATCCGATTTTTCGAATAATAATTCATTTTCAAAATCACGAATATCGTTCTGACGTCAAAATAAGTTTCGTACATTCAAAAGATTTTCGTACATTTATGTTTTATTTTCATACCCCGTTTTGATCCAAACGAGCCCTAAGATTTTCCTAATTAAAAATCTCGAGTCGTTGGTTTCGTAAATTGAACCGATTTCAAATAAAACGGAAACGGCTTAATTTCAGGATATGTTTTTTACACCCGAAGATAATTCCCTCGTTACACCCCGATACCTTGATCCAATACATTTTATTAAGCCTAAATCAAGCCTAAATAAGACCCTAACTTTATTCACATTTTAATTTATTATTTAAACACTTAAAATAGCTAATTAAATAAATGAAAACATGGAGATAAGGTGAAATGAAAGCTGAAAACCAAATCTGCAGAGGCATGGCATTCCAGCCGGATTTTTGCTTCCCTTGCCATGGTGTTTGGTGAAGTTGATAGATGATTTAAGCCTAATTTAATCCACAAAATCCTTGGCCAAGTGTTCTCCCAAGCTCATGTCATTATAAAGGTTGCATTGAGGAAAATTTTGGTCTTTACACTCAACCATTTCGGCTAAAAAAAAAAACTCACCACATTCCACCCATTTCCTTCATCCTCTCGGCAGTTTCATTTTCAAGCACACACATACACTTAAATTCTCTAGAAAACAAGAAGAGTTTAGAAAGGGAAATCTAGGTGGTGATATCTTCAATCCTCCGGTAAGTTAAGACTTCGTTGTCCTTATGATTTTAGTAAGTGGTAGCTCAAAGATTAATCTAGAACTTAATATCTTATGTCTAGACATTGATTTTTTGGATTGCTCGATTTCTAGCATTTAAGCTTCGGACGACAAGTAAGACTTATGGAACCTCGTCTTCTTTTTCTCATGCTTATGTGTTTTTCATGATTGATCATCCCGTTATGTTGAGCTCATTATATTGTATTCATCTTGGCTATTGTCATATAAACTTGTTGCTATGTTCCTTGTTATCGTTTATATGAGCTCTCGCCTTGAAATTTCGATTCGTTGCCTCATGAACAATCTTGATAGCTTCCTTAAGTTTGGATTGAAATTACTCTATGGACCATGGACTAAGGAGGAGGACTTGAACATTTGAAAAAACGTAAGAAAAGAAAAAAAAATGACAGCCTCTCGTATAAGCTTCGGTTAGCACAATATTTAACTTCTTAACCTCCGAAACTCGACTTACACTCATCCAAATGACTCATATAATATACCGTTCGAAACCTATTTGAGTAGAGATGCTTTAGAATAAAAAATTATGAAAAAAAAAGAAGAAAAATGGGCGAAAATGGCCTCCGAAAGCCGACTGCCATTTCCATTAGATTCCAGTAACACCTCTGCTTAATCTTCAACTTCTCGGCCTTGAAAACTCGACTCCCCTCATCCGAATGACTCATATAATATGCCGTTGGAAACCTCTTTAAGTGTAGATAACAGTAGAATTTTTATTTGCTCAAAAATATGGAAAATTATGGTCAGAAATATCCATAGAACACGACCCGCCAGATTTATGAGAAGCTGGACGGAATCTGCCTTGACTTCCACTTTCAAAAATTTAAAAATCGAACTTTTCCTTTCGAATTAACCCAAAAAATATACCATTAGAAAGATTATCGAGTCTAATTAATTACGGAGTTAAAATACAGATTTTAACTCATTAAGATAAATTTTTAAAATAATCGAAAAGTAAACTGCTGCTAGAAAAATATTGAGTTTGAGTTGTTTTGATATTTTTTTTATGAAATATCTTTAAATTTGAAACTCCACACTTTTTAACGAAAAATTATTTTTTGATTCGAGTGAGGTTTTTAGTCGATTTTCAAATAAAATAAATTTTGAAATTTTAATTATTCCAAATAATTTCTTTCGTATTTTTCCCCCTTAATAAGATGAAGATTTCAAATCAAAACTCCTCTGGTCCATAGTCCAATTTCGATTTATTTATCATCTACAGTCTATAATCTCAATTCCGATCCATTTGTTCTCTACAATCTATGATTCCAAATACCGATTCGTTTGATTGATATGATTGGCCGTGTTTCCGAATTGTTCATTATGATTGGTCAATCAAATATGTGCCGAATGGCTTCATGATTATAAGATATATTTGAATATCCCGTTTATTATTAGCCTCATGAAAGCAAGTAAGTTGGGCCCTGGGGGTTTGCAGAGGTATCAGATTGGGCAATGTCAGGTTGACTGTTTGAGCTCTTGTAAATCCCTGCAAGTGGGATATATAGTCCGAATGACCCTGGAGGTAGGGTTCTGAGGGGCTATCCTAAAGCACGTACTTCGGTTGTGCTTTACTGTTTATAAGTTGCTCCTTCGGGAGTTTGGAGGGATAAGGAAATGTCTATGATATATGTTGAAGTTATAAGGGTAATAGACCTACCAAAATATTTGTTTCAGCCATACGACTTGAATGTGATAAATATTATTGATAAATACTTGATTTGCTCATTCTGTTCGTTCTAGTTCGTTTATGAAAATCACATTCTCGTCTTGTTATCAATATACCCGTTATTTGGAACTCTCTCGTTTCTGTTCTCATGCCATAAGTTTTACTGGGTCAGTGGACTCATGATTTCACAATATTATGTAGGTTCATAAGCCATGATGACTGACTGATAGCTCAAGTTTGATCGAGTTAGTTTCTTTGAAATTGTATTAAGTATGAATTTTAGCTAGCTCGGACTTTTGAACTTATAAGTTGTATTGTTATAACGGCTTGTAATAGATAATTAGATGTTTATGTATTTTGGATTACTTTATTGTCTCGAATGATATTTTGAAATTTTAGTTCGAATTGTTCTTGTTAGTTCCTGTTTTTTATTTTAGATCATTTTCAGTTCGCGAGTAGCGTCCCAGATCACGGGACGGAATGCTATCGTGACCCGGGGCGTTACATTTAGTCTTTGATAAAAAGTTAAAATTTGTATTTAAAAATTTTGAATAATTATGAATTATGAAAGAAAAATTAAATCATTATGTGAATTTTTTTTTCAGTGTCTATATGTCAATAGATAAATTTTTCACCCGAATTTTCAAGTTTCAAAGTTCCGGTTCGTTTTCACAAAATAGAGCCACCCGAATTGCCTAATAACTTATAAGGAAAGAGATGTATTTATGAGTATTTCAGATGATGATATTATGACGACGTTTCAAAATATGAAAACTCGTTGAGGACGAATAGATTAAGGTATTTAAATTTTTTTATTAAATATTGATATATTTTGAATTTTATTTTTTATAATATTTTGACACCACTTACCAAAAATCCTGGATCCGCCACTGACAACGGAAGACAGCAAGGAGACTCCCCCCCACCTTGACATCGACCTTACGGTCGATGAAACTATCACTATCACGCATTTATGGATAAGTCTGAGGACACCACTTGCCCTGACAAAATATTAAATGAACCCCATCATCAGATTCCACCGTCCACAGCAAGTCTAGTCTACGATGGGCTGGCCGACGGCAAACTGCAACTGTAGCACGCAAAGTTGTCCTGTTATGCAAATAACTTATTAGATTCTGCCATTATTTTGTCTAGAAATTCAATCTAAGTGCAAGTTGGGGACAAAGGGGGGATTCCCCCAAGCTTTTTCCTCAGTCGCAACCTCTATAAATATCAGGTCCATTTATGACGCTAATTAATGCCATAACTAGCACCCCAACTACTATTTACTGTTTCCCTTGCTCGATTTCCCCTGAGCTATTATTCTGACTTAAGCATTGGAGGGTCTTTGTGGAGACATTCCGCTAGCTTCATGTACTTTCCATCTTGTAGGTTGACCCCACGAAACTCAATCAGGTCAATCAAGTTTGCTATGGTCGATACCAGCTCATCAGCTCTCAAAAATAGCCCACATATATATATATATATATATTTTAAACAATTAATTACAGAGGCGCGAGTTGACCCCACAAAACTCAATCAGGTCGATCAGGTTTGCTGAGGTTGATATAGCTCAGCAGCTCCCAAAAATAGCCCACATCATATATATATATATATATATTAAACAATAAATTACAGAGGCCGTTATCAACGTCTATTGAATATCTCCATGCAAAACTTTGGCCTCTGTGATTGTTTACAACGTAATTTCAACCATTGTTCCCACCATCTGTATACCTTTCCACAAAGTCTACTTTGAATGCCCATTATTCACAACACTTAAAAGGTGATTTTCCTCATTTTGGGATCAATAATGCAAACTCTCCTATCACTATAAAAAAAATAGAACAAGAGTGACAAAAAATTATATAACAATATAAATATAGTCACTAATAATATGAAGTAAGTAACAATAACTTTCATTTTGTTACAAATTATATATTTTAGATAACAATAACTTTTGTATTGTCACTATATAGTTCATTAGTGACAAAAAATAATATTGTAAATTGTCATTATAGACAATTAATGACACATTTATAGTGACAATCTAGTAACAATAAAAATTGTCACTACAATTTGGTAACAAGATTTTCATTGTCACTAGGTAGTCACTATACATGTATCACTAATTGCCAATTGTGACGATATAAATAAACTATTGTCACTATTTAGTTTGTTAAAATTATTTTTTGTGGCAAAATATAATTCTTCACTACTTTTTCTATAAAATTAGTGACAACTTTTACATTGTCACTCAATTTTTTGTTACTCATTATATTTTTTTTCGTAGTGTATTCAATCAAATCAAAAATGAAAATTTTCCTTTCAATTTTGTTTGTTTAACTTCCAAGTGTACGACACGTGGATTTTCCATCAACAAGTTTAAAAGGAAAAATAAATGTTGTATCGGTACAAAAAAATCTAATATATATGACCGTTAAAAAATTATGTGACAATATAAAGATTGTTAGTAGTAATAGGTATTAAGTGGCAATAACTTTCATTTTATCACTAATAATATGTTTAAGGTGATAATAATTTTTGTATTATCATATAGCTCTATAGCGACAAAAAATAATATTTTAAATTGTTAATATACACAATTAGTGACACGTGTCATTTAATCTAGTGACAACAAAAACTGTAACTATTTGATGATAAGATTTTCATGATAACTAGATACTCACTATACATGTACCACTAATCGTCAATTGTGATAATATAAATACATGTTTTCACTATTGTATATGGTAAAATTATTTTGTCACAAAATATAATTTTTGGTGACGTTTTATATAGAATTAATGACAATTTTCATGTTGTTTGCTCCATTTTTTTGTCCCTCATATTATTATTATTTTTTTTTAGTGTATAAATGTCGCAACATTGTGCACCATTTTCAGAAATATTTTGTGTTGGATATTAAACTTTCATAACCTTGTTAGCTCAATTTTTTGTCAATCATATTATTATTATTATTGTTATTTTCTTTTTGTGTATAAATGTTACAATATTGTGCACCATTTTCAGAAGTATTTTCGTGGTGGATATTAAACTGTCATAACCAGTTGCTTTGAAGTCATAGGACTTATCTACCCAAAATAAAAATTCCAAATTGATTCAATTAATTAATTAATTAATTAATTATATGTATATATAAAACAAAAAATATAGGTAAACTAATCATGATTAATTAACGCGAATTTTACGGAACCAACGCTCTCATGTAGTCGCCCAATATTTTTATATTTAAATATTACGGAGCCAACAATATACAACCCGTCAATTACGCACTGATCCAACTAGTTGAAATTTTTTCATATTTAAGTAATGAAACTACTTGCGGGGTGTTTGGCTCGGTTAGAATTCTGTACTCTAAAATGGTATTTCATCTTTTATTTCATAGAATAAATACATATATCACGACTCACGAGTATATTAAATATTTCTTTATAAAAATATTTGGCTATAAATACAATACACATAGAGTAAATTTTCCACAACTTTAATGTTCTAAATTACTATCTTGCCCCCAAATATAATATTCCCACAGTTCATGAAGTTCTTTTCTTGAATAAATGCAATATTTCATCTAACTCTTTCGATAGAAATATGGAAACAGAATCTAATTAAAAGCACTCATGAGATGTTTTGAGTTTTTAGCTATTAATTCAAACTTAAATCCACACATGAGGTGTGTTTGGGATGTATTTTAGCTTATTTTGACTGAAACCCGTTCTAGTAAAAGTAGAAGTTACTCTTCAAACGATCTTTAAAGCACCTAAAATTGAAAAATTGCCAATAAAAGCAAAACAGCAAACACCCTCAATATTTTATCAAAATTTGGTTCCAACCAATTTTACAAAACCAACTTATCAAAATCTTCCTTCAATTAGGAAGAAATTTCCTTGAATTATGCAATTACTTTCCACGAATTTTAATGCTTTGTTGATTTTTCTATGGTCACATCACATGGTGATGCACAGAAGATAGAGCCCAAATTCTTATAATTCTTTACAATGAAATGCATAATTGACTGAGTCTTTGATGACCAATCCGAAAAAAAAGAAAAAAAAAGCACTAAGTCTTTGATGATTATTTCATATTAATTAATATACTAATCACATGCGCGTGGTAGGTAAAACTACTCCTTATGTATATTTCCATGATCTTTACTCGTATCCGTAGGTCTATATATGTTGTTATATTAATTTTTCTGATTCTATACTATATAATTATAAATATATTAAGTAATACATCGTCAGTGATCTTCATAATGCAGAACAAGTTCATACCTGCAACGGAGCTATCCATAAGTCACGCAGATAATCCAGAGAAATGGAAACGGAGATGGATTCATGGCCATGGCTCCAGGTGAAACTCTCTATAAAAATTATTTGGAGATTTATTTTTTGTTCTCAAAAGTTAGTTTATTTTAAATTAATGGAAAGCTCATGTTATACATACTGAAAACTGAGATCACAGTTTCATTTCTACGGTCAGAATGCAACACTAGTGGCCTTCTCCGTTTTAATATTCTAGTAGGGAAGGGTGTTTCCGTGCACTAATGTTCCAAACCAATAAGTCTGTTGCAACAGGGCAACAATCAGATCTATCAAATTATTATATATCATGGCGGAATAGAATGATACGATGATTTTTACGTGTTTCAACATTCTTGCACTATTTCCTAAACTAAAAAAAAAAATATTTGTGTTGCCACCAGATTGATTTAGTTTTGTTAAAATACAAAGAAAACGAGATAAAATCAAACAAGAACACAACAAATTTTATGTGGTTCGACAATGCCTATGCTCACGAATAGAGATAATGATTTTTTACGAAAATTTAAAATGAAGTGCAATGTTTTGGTGACTAAAATCCTCACAACACCGAAAACATCCTCATATCTCTGCCTTTTAAAGAAGTTCTGCTTCATTTTTCTCTTGTTTGCACAAAGATGCAAGATTCTAAACGCCAAAGTTAGCCGTCATTTGGACTATTTTTAATAAAAATTTCAATTTGTCCTCAAAATCAAGGCTTCAAAATCGAGCTTTAGCTTCAAGAAGATTTATTTAGGTATTTTGTTTTGTAAAATTTACTTTATGATTTGACATTTTAATGAATGGTATTAGTTGATGTATGGATATTATTCTGGAGTAGAGTTGAAAAAAAATTCATAAATAGTAGGCATTTTTTTATTTTTTTCATTATATATATATATCATTTTTTTATATTTTTAATATATATATACATATATATTTATATGTAATTTTACATAAAAATAAATATAATTATGACGTCATATCAGGTGAACTAGTGGTTACACCAGTTGAACCAGTAACCAGTAAGGCCACCAGTTCAATCACCGGTCCGGTTTCTCGAACATTGGCCACAACTGAGTTGCACTAGGCACATCTATGCACTTTGTCTTGTGCGGACGCTCAACCTCAGCTGCTCCAGACTTGATCTCTCTATCCTTTGCTCGTCCAATGCAATTCTTTACATGAATGGACGTCTTCCAGTGCTAAAATTTTGAATTCAATTCACATTTTCACAAATCTCCACGTTATCTTGAATTCCCTTCTCATTATCTCCATCAGCCCCTGAAGGGCAATCATTTGTAACTACAGGCTTTGATCAAGCTTAAAAGTTAAACTTGATCCCCGGAAGCAACCTTGACCTTGAATCATCCTCTACAATTTCTTTCGGCTGCACTCAAAGTATAACTTACTAAATCCAAAAGTCCAAACCTCTGTGGAGGTTTGATCTATCTTCTCCATCTATCTCGGAAAGGACTATAATCCTATATTGATTCGGTTCCTTGTTACTTTAATGGTGGTGACGAACTCTCATTAGATTCATCAATTATTGGCTCTTTCCCGTTTGCAACACGCTATGGAGTATCACTGTGTAGCTCCATCTTCTTTTTAACACCCTACTAAGTCCTGACTGGTCAGCATAGCAGACTCCTTAAAAGCAACATCTGTGTTGATCACCAACTGGAGCCCTTGTCATCAATGCAACAGAACTCATAACCTTTAACTTTATGCACATACCCTAAGAATATTCACTTCCTAGCCCTCAGCTCAAATTTTCCATCTCTCAAATAAGCATAAGCCGAGCACTTGAAAATTCTCAATACAAAGTAATTAACTGGGCATTCTCACCACTTATCAAGTGGTGCCAAGTAGCCCAAAGTAGTCGATGGCAACCGATTCACCAAATAACAAGATGTGCTCAGTGGTAACAGCTTCCACCCAAAATTCTTTTAGCAATCAAGTGTTAAAGAGCATGCATCGTGCTCGATCTCTCTAATGGTGTCCTATCCATTTATTTTGCAACTCCATTCTCTTGTAGTGTTTGGATGACTTTCTAATGCCTCACAATTCCTTCCTCATCACAAAACTCTTGGAATTCTTTATTAAAATTCAAACCCATTGTCAGTCCTCAAGCGTTTGACCAACTTTCCAATTTGCATCACGATCATGGTCCTCCATAGCTTGAATTGACAAACATGTTTTTCTAATGCTTCAATGTATACACCATACTCTTCGTGAGAAGTCAATTATAAATGTCAACATGTACCAGGCATCACCCTTTGATAGAACTTGTGAGGGCCCCCCAAAGGTCTGAATGAATATAGTCCAAAGGGTCGTTCGTCCATTGAACTCCCATATTGAACTTCACCCGGTGTGGTTTTCTAAAGATAAATTGCTAATAGAAGCCCAATTCTTTGTTCATCTAGCAAACCCCATTTGCTCAATGACATCCCTTCTCACTCATATGCCCAGCAAGCATATGCCTTGCAATACGGTAGTATCCTTGTTGGTATCTAAGATGATGCTACTATAGTACCAGCAACTATACTCCCAAGAGGAACATACAGACCATTTTTTTCTTTCTCTTTTCAAAACTAGCAATGATCCCTTAGAAACTCGTAAAACTCTACCTCGAGCTCTATACTCATATCGTTCTGATCCAACCAACCTGAAGAAATCAAGTTCTTCTTCAAATCTGGAAACAGGTTTGCCGAAACGGTAATTTTTTGCCAGAACGATCATTTCGGAATGGGAACAGCCATCACTGTTCCATTGTTCCGGTATTAAATGGTTTAGGCATGAGACCTCTGTTTCAAACCAAAAAATTGCTAGAACCGCCGTGAAACTCCAATTTATCAGACTGTAATGCCGAAACCGAGCGAAATGGAAAAGAAATAAGAAAGCTCACCAAAAAATGGAAAAAAAAAGAAATAGAAAAAAGGAAGAAAAAGTAGAGATAGCAGCTGTTCATTTTCATGGAAAAAGGAAGAAACTCACAGGAATATTGAAAAAAAGATGAAACGTTACTTAGGGTTATTTGGAGGGGGGTAGGAGAGAGAGGGAGGGAGAGAGAGAGAGGGAAATTAATAAGAAGGTGGAAAGGGGATGATAAGTAATTGGTTGTATATTAGTGGTTGCATTAAATGTTTTATTATCATAATTGTTAGTTACATATTTAATTAGATTATTTTGATTTTAATTAAATATATTGATGAATTAATAGAAACATTATTAGTAAAAATGCTTTTAACACAAGTTTCAAATTGAGATTTGGCATATATATTAAAAATAAAAATGAAAAATTGAGATTTGGCCATAATATAATTCATGAGTTTTGTTTAAAATATAGTGGTATTTATAAATTTGAAAAGTAACAAATCTTGTATATTATATGTTGGAAGTAAATTTTAAGCTTTTTTTTATGATATTTAATGAAGTTAATTTTTTAAAATGATATGAAATTAAATCAATTATTAAACCTAGTTACTCCAAAGAGCAGTAGTTATATGTTTAATTTTGGTATTTCAACTCAATTTTTATCTTTACATGTTTTATTATTATTTATAGATATTTTTATATTTTTTTAAAGTAATTTAAACTATAAAATGTGCTAAACGGTCGCGACCGTTTTGCGACGTTGCAAGTTGCAACGGAACTGGAACGGCAGTCTTCGTTCCTGTTCCCGCAACCATTCCTGTGAGCCAGGTCTGGAACATGATATACATCTAACAAGGTTTTAATTATCTTATCGTGCATCCAGAATACTCAGTATGCCAATATCAACCACTTTGTGTGAAGCATTGTTTGTTGAAAAAATGAGATGCCAAGAAGGAATTTTTAACAATTGAGAACAAATAATAATTTTATTAATCAAAGTTTATAACAAAGGATACAATAATATATGTTTAATTTCACACACCCCACACTACTATTTCACTCTCTCACTCGCCACTCACTCTTGTTTTTTTATATTGATGCATAACTTTGTTTTCCTCACTCCAACACGCCGCTCTCACTCTCTTTTTACTCTTTCTCACGTCACCACACCACTTACACCTTGTTTGCTCTCTTCACGCACACACCAAGCAACCCCTACTTTGCCTATTTATAATGGCACAAGGTCAGTGATTTAGGGAAGGAAACCGACTTATTAAAGTCGGTAGCAGCAAGTCCAAAAAATTCTTACTGCTTCTCTTGTCGGTGGATTGGAGAAGATTCTAGAAAAGATAGTTCTTATTATTTTTAACACTCCCCCTCAAGAACTACTCTTTTCTTGATGTGAGTTTTACGACCATTCCGAGCTTTTGTCGAAATTCTTCAAATTTGATGCTGTTCAGCCCTTTAGTAAATATATCTGCAACCTGGTCTTCTGTTCTTATGTGCTCGATATCTCTCAATTGAGCTGTTTGGCATGTTCTTTATTTCGTAATCCCATTTGCATGATATGGGCTTTACATCTTTGGGTCTAAGTACCAAATCCCAAGTT
>JACFYI010001792.1:72672-90703 GCA_014898755.1 Handroanthus guayacan
TTAACCTTCTTATTCCTTTTTACAAATAGGCCTTCACCATTCTCGCCTTTACTACTTCCTTTTAGCACTTCTAACAAACCTTGATGACCAAGAACAGCTTCCATCTTAATCTTCCATGGCCCAAAGTCATTTCTCTCATCTAACTTCTCTATCTCGTATTTCATCACTAACATCTTCAGTTAAACTAGCTCTGATACCAATTTGTTGGCATCAAATTGATTTAATCTTGTTAAAAAATAGAGAAAACAAGAAAATATTGAACAAGAACACAGCAAAATTTATGCGGTTCAGCAATGCCTACGTCCATGAACAGAGATAATGATTTTTCATTAAATTTGAATGGAATACAATGTTTTTATAACTACAATCCTCACAACACCCAAAACACCCTTAGATTTTTACTTTTCAAAGAAGTTCTCCTTCTTTTCTCTCTTGTTTGTGCAAAGATACAAGATTCTATGCCAAAATAAACCCAAATAGGATAATAATGTGTTTTAGAAAAATGGTCACGCATCTGCAAAGAAGTACGTGCACGGACTCGCACAATACAGGAAGTTCACCACAAGTGAGCTACGTTGCGTGCTGCCGCATGGCTTTTTGCATGTCCATGCACTTATCTTGTGTGGATGCGCGATCTCGACTACTCCAAACTCCATATATCTCTCTATCCTTTGCACACCCACATGCAATTCTTTGCGCTGACACGCACCTTCCAGTGTTGAAACTCTGAATTCAAGGCACATTCTCAAAATGTGGAATAGCCGTGACAGCGTGACCACTTTGTGACAATACAATAGATAACTAAATGGTTTTTGGTACCCACGGTCATTCCTGCAAACCATGTTTCAGCATGTGTAAAAGATTAATTTCATTTTCTTTCTATTTCTTATAAACATTATGATATTATATCGAGAAATTTGTGTATAGTGGAATCAATGAAGAAAAACCCAAGTGTTTAAGAGTTCTAAGCGGGATAAATAGGATAAGGTATGGGGCCATGGCTTATGTATATATTGATGATTTCTAAATGTTGACAAAAGGGTATTTGTATTTATGAGTATATTTTACCCATTATACTAGCAAATACAATTTGGATCTTCTATTTCAAAATTTTGTTATATCTCCTATTTTACTTTTTATATATAAGATAAGTGTCAAAATTATTGAAATAATTACCTCAATACTGTTGAATATTGATTTGGTCTAGTTATATGAATGCTCCTGTGTTTTGGAAAATTACAATAACCACCCTTGAAACTTACACATATTATGTATTAACAGGGTATCTACTTGTGATGTTCTAGATAATATGTTAGATTATTATGTACTTTAATTGTAGTATTACAGACTCCATTAAGTTTTTCATTAGCTAAACTAACAGTCTAATGCGTTATTATAATTTCTTAAACCACATGATGTGTTTCTATAATAGGTCAAACCCCAGGAAGTATTCTTAAATATTTCCTTCTAAACACACGATTTGATTGTGAATATAATACATTTGGCACGTATTTATCCAATATGGGTTTAGAAAAAAATAAAACTCGTTTTAGAATAGATTATCCAAAATGCATAAAGCAAAGCAAGTTAGATAGTTTTCAAATAACAGATGAAGAATCATAAATTGATTTTTCATCATTTTCACATAATTAGGTGTTCCACATTGAGAGCAAGGGTGTTAACCAGGATTATAGTTGATGATACCCAAAATCTTCAATACTAGACAAGGCGTGCTCAATTGTGCCGAATATTGTTCTGTTGACACTCATGGTAAGGAGTTTTGTCCTGTAAAGTACCCTCAAACTATAAGCTACCAAAGTAATATATAAAGGCGCCTTATTTGAACCTTCCATGAACTTGTTTAAATAGTTTTCAATGAAATACTCCCACAATAATAGCATTGCCAATATATTATTCCACAGTTTTTAAGTATCTATAAAATTTTCGCAAGAGTACTAATTCCTATCATTCATTTATTCTATGCAGTTCAGAGGAGGTTCTTGAGCTACTGAGAGTATATTGGCTGGAAATAAGGGCGGAGATCAACGTAAAAGACTTGCAGAAGACAAGCTATTCTGCATTCCTAGTCTTCAAACTCGAAGACTCGTCTACAAACCTCGAGAAGGCAACAGCATCAATAAGATTTTGTAATGAAATTACTCATTGGGAGCTTGAAGAGGGCTACATCGTTTTCCTTGATAAAAAAAGAAATCGCCCAAATGAAAATGGTCGATTTCCTCAACTGAGAAGTGATGGATGGATGGAGATCAAACTTGGCGAATTTTCTAACAAGTTGGAAGGTGAAGGTGAAGTTGAGATACGATTGAGAGAGAAGAATACGAACAACAAAAAATCAGGTCTTGTTGTTCGAGGTATTGATTTACGGCCTAATTTTTCATATGATTGTGATCAAGGATCATCTGAGCCTAGATTTTTTGACTGTGTTCCATACTATGGGAAAGAGGATTAGGTTGAGAATATTTATGTTATATTATGAGGATAATAAGGGAGCCAGAGGCTGACTGTGTTTTTTGCTTGAAAAATTGTCAGCAATTTGAATTATGGATGTTTTTACGCATTGTTTGTTACTTACTCTTTTGGTTACACTTTGTCATATAAACTAAACGATTTTTTACACTTTACTGTCTCATTAATTCAACTAACAAAAAATTTAACGAAACATATGTAACACCAAACCCATGAACAAGGGGGAATGTTTTGACCATTATGTTAGATTTTAAGAGGGGTGTGGCTCTAACGTTATATAAACTTTGTTAAGTTTTCTACCATCCTTATTAACAGCAGAGGTGTAATGTCTATTATTCAAAACTCAAGAAGTATTTTGATAATTATGTCCAACTTTAGGGGGTGTTGAGGTAATTATCCCTATAAATTATCCCTTTACGTTGTGTTCTGGTTGAGGAACAACAAAGATTGTGCAACAACAAAGTAGTAAGCAAATCCTACCACAAGATTTTAATATATACACAATATATTGGAAATTGCAACCTCAAATGGAGGTTTTACCATGGTCCTAACCAATTATTTTGTCTAATGTCATTACAACCTATCTATATTTCTTTTTTAACAAAATGAGGATCGATAATGTTCTTTGAATATCTCTTAGAAACTTGAACTTACACTTTTCGTTCATAGAATATGGCACAATTCATGTTAATCTCAAGGTCGCCCTTGCTTGGGTTACAAAACCACGCCTATTGAGCCCGTGAGCCACTTATCTATAGTTGATACATTGTGTTGACTAAATCTCAGCCTTATAAACTATATTTGTTTTTAACAATGTACATTTTTGTCTCGAACAATTCATTATTAACTTTGTTTAGTCGTAAATTAAGATCTACCGACCATTATTAAAAATTTGTTTAATTGTAAATCTCAAATTTGCCCATAACTGCCCTCGCCCGTGTAATTTCACCAACAATAGCCATCATAATATATGGTTGTCGACACATAGATTTTTATTTTTCTTCAAGTGGGGGCTCTGTACATGGAAAACACGGCTCCTGGGGGGAAAAGATGTTAACCGAAGCATGATTCTTAATCTTAGAGTTAAACAAATTAAAAGGATAATAAAGGTATTTTACTTGGAAATTATCATCCTTTTTTAGACAGATTGAACCGCCGCTTAACGTAACATTAAGTGTGCATTGCACACTATTTTATGCGTACATGTACATAACATAATTAATATATATTAAAATATAATGCAAATTTAATTTGTGTGTATTTAGTAATTAAAATATGATCAATATATTTAATATAAATATATATATACATAATTTCATACAAACAAATTAATTAAAGAGCTAATGATTTTTTACTGTGTCGTGCTCGGTTAGTAAGATAAACTAATATTTAGAGATATTTTAGGCATGATATGTGAAAATTATGAAAACATACCATCAAAATAATTACATTTAACCCTCATACCTTATGTAAAATAATATAGATAAAGACATACATAACATTAAGTGAGAACTAAGGGTTTAGGGCTCCAGATACTTTGCTGCAAATCGGTTAGGATCCTATATTTAAATGTGGTGTTTTATCTTCTATTTTATGTCATAAATACATGAAAGTATAATAAATGTTTTCTAAAACAAAATTAAAGGCTATGGGTTGTGGATGTGATACATGACTTAGTGCGCATCCATATAATGAAATAGAATATATAATATAAAACGAAATAGAGAATCTGGAGTGATAGTCTATTTATTAATTGAGAACAAACTAATGAGTTGGTAAAGTGTTTGGAGAAAGCAATTTTACAAATAATGTAGCACTTTCTCAAAAGTTAACTAAGGCATAAAAATGCTTGTTGCGAATAACTTTATAATTTTTTGTAAAGAGGCGAATACAATTTTTTGTAAAGCATAATTTATAATTATTTTTGTTTTAGTATAATATAGAATTATCATAATTATACAGAATCTCATGATATCGAGCCACGTCTCATTCGTATTGCTTAGACTCAGGAAAACTCCCATATATGGAACAACTAGCATGTAGGGATGCAAACGACCAAGCCTGCTCAAGAGCTTGATGAGCAAACTCAAAAAGTGTTCGAGCTCGAGTTCAAAGGATTCAAGCTAGCTCGAACTGAACTTTTATAAACTCCAAGCCAAGGTCGAACCTAATAATTCTTATTCATAGATTCACGAGCTAGTTTGCGAGCACATATTTAAAATATATATATATGTGTGTGTACATGTATATATATCTATATATATATAAACATAAATATAAATTTATAAGTAATAAATTAAATTATTCATAAAATAATTAATTTTTTTGAGCTCAAGCTCGATTTCACACCTATTACTTGAACATAATAAAATAGTCGAGTTCAATATTTCTAAACTCGTCAAGCTCAAGCTCGAGCCTTAAAAAAACGATCAAAGCTCTGCTCGGCTCAACTCATTTGCATCTCTACTATCATGTATCTCGTGCAATGCATGGATTAAATATTTTATATTTGTAGAAAAAGTAACGATATAGAACTAATGTTTTATTCCATATATTTCCCTTATATATGATGGTAAACGTTTGGCCATTCCCATAATTATTACATTTGTTCTTAAATATTATTTCATTATAATATTTTTAATATCTTCAAATTCTATTATCATTTTTAAAGAATGAAAAACTTAATATATTCTTGATTTTTCAAGTCATTTGTTCTATCCAAAGACTTTTAAATTCATATTTTATTTTTCAATTTTGTAGTTAATTCATATATTTATCAAGACACAATATTTTTCTATAAATAAAATTATATGTAATCTTGCATCGAATTAGATACACTCTATCCATACTATGATATATTCCTATCATTTTGGACCCAACTCCAATAAATTCCTATCACTTTAGACCTAGTTCCAATTCATATTTCATCTTGTACTGAACAATAGATTCAAGTCAAACATATCACATTCTCAATTTAGTATATTTTGATAAATAAATATTTAATATACTTGATATATATGTATGATAAAATAGAAGATATAAGACATGTATTGAAACGGAGAATCGAGAGGCTTGGCGTAAAATCGGGCTATATATTCCATATATGGGATGTAACCCAACCGTAGCAACATATATACACACACGAATTCACATAGACTCATCCCCCCCTATTTTTAGAAATAAACCAATTTTTCTTTTCTTTTCTTCCCACATTTCTACATTCTTTCTCCATTTTTCCATCAAAATTTCTCATTTTTCACAAATTTAATCCAATGCCATTAATTATAAACTGCAATATAATGCATTTATCATCCCTCCTTTTCTTTTAATCAATGGCTTCATCATCAAATCCAAGGAGGCAGTCTTCCTCCTTGGGTGGCGAATCCGACCGTCCGCCGCAGTCCGTCAAGTTCGCCCGCCGGACTTCCAGCGGCCGCGTCGTGAGTCTCTCTCGCGATGACGAAATCGATCTTCCGGGAGATTACGCCGCCCAGAATGATTACATCAATTACACCGTCATGATGCCACCGACACCGGACAACCAGCCCGGCGGCTCTTCCGCGGCAAACGATTCATCAGGAGACAAACCCGACGGGCCGACAATGTACCACACGCCGTCGTCGAGGTTTCACTCTGAGTCGCAACGTGTCAGAATCGGGAGACAGGGCGGCGATGAAGATGGCGGCGGCCGTGGTGACGCCGGGAAACTTGACCGGAGAATGTCGGTATTGAAAAATAATAATAAGTCCATGCTTTTGAGAAGCCAAACGCAGGATTTTGATCATAATCGATGGCTTTTTGAAACAAAAGGGAAATATGGAATTGGGAATGCATATTGGCAAGATGATTCGTTTGATCATGAAACGGGGATGAGTATGCAAGATTTTATGGATAAGCCATGGAAGCCTCTCACCAGGAAAGTTCATGTTCCAGCTGGGGTTCTCAGCCCTTACAGGTGAGATTTCTTATGACTTTATGACAAATTAATTTAGGGACACCCTACTGTCAATTCAGCCGATTGTAATTACAATTATACCCCTTAAAATTCTAAAATATTACAAGTAGACCTTTTGGGTAAAGGGATATAATCATAATTATGTATTGGCTAAATTAATTAAGGAGAGTGGTGCAATAATAATTATTAAAATCTTAGGGGTATTTTGGTAATTATGTCAAACTTTAGAAGTGTAGAGGTAATTGTCCCATTAATTTAAGTTTATTATGTTTGATTGTGATTATCATTATTTAATGGCAGTAGTTTTGTTCAAAAATCAAAACTAACGAAAATCATGTTTTGGCTTCAGTGGCAACCAAAAGGGTGTTTGTGTGAGTTTATAAGCTTTTGAAGAGA
Organism: Handroanthus guayacan; assembly: GCA_014898755.1. NCBI lineage: Eukaryota > Viridiplantae > Streptophyta > Magnoliopsida > Lamiales > Bignoniaceae > Handroanthus > Handroanthus guayacan. Next base: position 79,511 of record JACFYI010001792.1, read on the forward strand.
ATGAATAAAATGCTTAGGTAACATGAGATATGGAAAAGAGTTCTAAATTGAGACTGAGCTCTTTTAAAAAGACTATAGCTCTTAACCATTGTCTTTGACATCTCGACATACTTATTTGATTTTTATCATTTTCCAAATTTTCATTCCTAATCTTATTAAGTTGTCTGAAATCTTATTTTATTCAAGTATTTCAACAATATGTTTTTAAAGAAGATATTATATTTTTGTAAGTTCCAAAAACATGTTACAAGGTACCATAGACTATGAAATCATAAAGAATATTATATAGTGCAATACATAAATTACAATATAAAATTTGTCACTAACTATGTATATATGTATTAAATGATAAAAATTTTATTTTGTTACAATGATAATTTTCACAAACTAAATAGTGACAAAAATTGCATTTAACTTGTCATTACTGACCACTTAATCCAACACTATATTGATAATTTTCGCAATCACTAGAGATCTTTAAACATGAGTCAATTATTGTCACTAATGACAATTTAAAATAGTAGATTTTGTGAGTTATTAAACAATATTGTGACAAAACAAAAATTAGTCACTTAAAATATCATTCGTGATAATATGAAAGCTATTTTCAATTAATACATACATATTATTCAGTAGCAATTTTCCCATCCTCACACATAACTTTTTGACACTAAATTATACATTTTTGTAATGGATGTTCCTAGCAAGTTTAGCCGATCATCCTCATACTCTACATATTAGCCGCTAATACAATTCTTCAATCATGCAAACAGAGTACTCATTGTGTTTCGAATGATAGCTCTCGCACTATTCTTGGCTTGGCGTGTACGAAACCCGAATCGGGACGCAATGTGGCTATGGGGAATATCCATTGTCTGTGAGATATGGTTTGCATTTTCATGGCTTCTTGATATACTACCAAAGTTCAACCCAATAAATAGAGCAGCAGATTTAGCTGCTTTGAAAGACAAGTTTGAAACACCGAGTCCCTCTAATCCCACCGGTCGATCAGATCTTCCTGGCGTCGATGTATTCATATCTACGGCCGATCCTGAAAAAGAACCTCCTTTAGTCACAGCTAACACTATTCTCTCTATTCTTGCGGTGGATTACCCAGTCGAAAAGTTATCCATTTATATATCAGATGATGGTGGTGCAATCCTTACATTTGAGGCCATGGCAGAGGCTGTCAAATTTGCTGAGGTAAATGTTGTAATAAAATTTCATGTTCGTTTATCATAGTTATGATTTCCAAGGAAATGAAAATGTGGTATTATTTGGCGATATACAGGTATGGGTGCCATTCTGTCGGAAGCACAATATTGAGCCAAGAAATCCGGACAGTTACTTCAGCCAAAAGACTGATCCTACAAAAAACAAGAAACGGGCCGATTTTGTCAAGGATCGAAGGTGGATCAAGAGGGAGTATGATGAATTCAAGGTGAGGATTAACGGCCTTCCGGAAGTTATACGCAAAAGGTGCCAAATGTACAACAAAAACGAAGAAATGCACGAGAAGAAACTCATCCAAGAGAAGAATAATGGTGTGCTGCCCCCAGATCACAAGATTGAAGTCACTAAAGCTACGTGGATGGCGGATGGGACTCACTGGCCGGGAACATGGTTCAATCCTGCACCGGATCACGCGAAGGGAGATCATGCTGGGATTTTGCAGGTATAAACTCGTTACCCATGTGACTGGAAAGTGAAGAAATTCACTACCGTTTCTTGAAAATATTAGTTTTTAATTACAGATAATGAGCAAGGTGCCGGAAAATGATCCCGTTATGGGTGGTCCTGATGAAGGGAGGTTGGACTTCACTGGTATTGACATTCGGCTTCCCATGTTTGCATATGTTTCGCGTGAGAAACGAAAATGTTATGATCACAACAAGAAGGCTGGAGCTATGAATGCTCTAGTGAGGGCATCGGCAATATTGTCAAACGGGCCATTCATTCTCAACTTGGATTGTGATCACTATATCTACAACTCTCAAGCTATTAGAGAAGGAATGTGCTACATGATGGATCGAGGTGGTGATCGCATTTGCTACATTCAATTCCCACAAAGATTCGAGGGTATTGATCCCTCGGACAGATATGCTAATCATAACACCGTCTTTTTCGATGGTAAGAACAATTTAGCAGTTCATTTTATTCTTCAGCATTCACCCACTACAAAAAAATGCCGTCTTTAGTAATGGAAAAATGCATCATGAATTTAATAAAATTCATCACTAACATAGTTTTGTGATGGATTTGATTCCATCACTAATCATTAGTATAAACTTTATTACTAATTAGTTTTATGATGAAACTTAAATCCGTCACAGAACTCGTTTTTGTGATGGAATTTCCATTAGAAATCGAAAATTTGTATACATATTGAGGTAAATTGAAAAATTGTCATAGTAACTCTTACTTTCCTCTATTTTTCATTTAAAAACTATTAGTATTCTTTAACATACTATCCCATGAGATGTCGTCTATCTATGATGAAATCCTATTTGTACGTGTCAAATTTTCTATTAGTGAATTGGTATTTTTCTTAATGATTTTTTGTTGTGTCTATCTGCAATGTCTCATTTTTGTTGCAAACAGGAAATATGAGAGCCCTAGATGGTCTCCAAGGTCCAGTTTATGTCGGGACTGGGTGCATGTTTAGGCGATATGCACTCTATGGTTTTCCTCCTCCAAGAGCAAATGAATACTCTGGCATGTTTGGACAAAATAAGGCCCCGGCTAAGAACATAAGACCTCGATCTGAGGAAGAGGAGCCTCTGACAGGGATTCATCCAGACTTGGACCTGCCAAAGAAGTTCGGAAATTCAACCATGTTTACTGATTCTATAGCTGTAGCCGAGTTCCAAGGACGCCCACTTGCCGATCATTTCACTGTCAAGAACGGAAGGCCTCCCGGGGCCCTCCTCGTCCCACGACCTCCACTTGATGCCCCCACCGCAGCCGAGGCCATTGCGGTCATTTCATGCTGGTATTATTCCAACATTTTTTGTCAAATTCATTATCTTTTATTGATGTTAGCAAGAATATTACTTAACTATGATTTGAGAGTTATACCTGTTTTGAATGATTAGGTACGAGGACAAAACAGAGTGGGGGGACAGAATTGGTTGGATTTATGGATCAGTGACAGAAGATGTTGTCACCGGCTACCGCATGCACAACCGTGGATGGAGATCTGTTTATTGTATTACAAAGCGTGATGCATTTAGGGGAACTGCCCCTATCAACCTAACAGACCGTCTCCACCAAGTCCTCCGTTGGGCAACCGGATCAGTAGAAATCTTCTTCTCAAAAAACAATGCCTTTCTAGCAACTTCACGCCTCAAATTCTTACAACGAATAGCATACCTAAACGTCGGTATCTACCCTTTCACCTCCATTTTTCTCGTTGTCTATTGCTTCCTCCCGGCCCTCTCCCTCTTCAGCGGCCAATTTATCGTGCAATCTTTAGACATCGCATTCCTCCTTTACCTCCTCATCATAACCCTCACTCTCGTATTCATCTCCCTCCTCGAGGTCAAATGGTCTGGGATTGGCCTCGAAGAATGGTGGAGGAACGAGCAATTTTGGGTCATCGGTGGAACTAGCGCTCACTTAGCCGCCGTGCTACAAGGGCTTCTCAAAGTCATAGCTGGTATAGAAATATCGTTCACATTAACTTCAAAATCGGCCAATGAAGACGAAAATGACATCTATGCTGATCTATATGTAGTCAAATGGACTAGCTTATTCATAGTGCCACTAATGATCATAATTGTGAATCTTGTGGCACTTGTGATTGGATTTGCAAGAACAGTTTACAGTATTATTCCGGAATGGAGTAAGCTTTTTGGAGGGGCATTCTTTAGCTTTTGGGTTTTGGCTCATATGTATCCTTTTGCAAAGGGATTAATGGGAAGAAAAGGAAGAGTTCCCACTATAATATATGTCTGGTCGGGGCTTATTTCTATTACAGTTTCTTTGTTGTGGATTGTTATTAGTCCTCCTCAAGGAAATATTAAAAATGATGGGGGTGAATTTAAATTTTAGTCACATTTTTTTATTTAGGATAAGGAGCGATAATTTATTGCTTCTTTGTATTTTTATTTCATTTTGAGGAAAAAAACATAGAAGGTCTCAATCTAGAAGGTTGATTGTATTCTGTTTCAAGTCTCTGTACCTGTGCAAAGTGCTTACAAAATCTAATTTACAGAATATGTGCAATCATTCTTGATCTCGAAATATATTTTATCTGCTATTTTAACTCTTCATTGAATATGTGATAAGTATCCTAAATCTTTATTTTATAAAAATATTAATTGTGGATGAAATATATTTCGCTAAATGGAATATGAGATGCAATGTTGTTCGGAATAAAAGATTGGAAATTTGGAATGTGTTTTTTGGCATAATGTTGTGGAGAAGATGCTAGTGTGTTCTGGCTGTCTTGCACTTTGCCCCCTCTCATTTCATGAATTATGTATTTAGTTGCATAATGTGTTTTAAAAGTTGTGTCTACCATAACTTTAGTAGAATAAAAGTAAAATATTTGACTAGAATTTTGTTTTGGAGTGATTATTTGTCAACATATTGATATTTTAGTTAATTTGATTTATTTGATAATTATAATTAATTTTAAGGTTATGTTTCCCTAATTTTACATATATGAGAAATATTTAATTAGTTCGTTCATTTTAATTATTTTGTGTAATCATCTTCAAAATGCAATGAAACAAACAGGTAATCTAATTGAGTTTCAAAACAAGTAAGAGTGTTAAATGATAAAACTTTCCAAAATTATCTGTGAGTGGATGATAACCTTAAAATCAATTTAGATGACAAAATGTACCAAAAAGATGTTACTAAGCAATATGTAAAAACACCTATAATTCAAATGGCACAACATTTTTGTTATTTTTTGCTATTTACGAACTTTTAAATATTTTTTTTTCATTCTTATGTGTATTTTTTTTTTTTATCTTTTTAAGTTATTGTAGTCATTTTGTTTATATACTATGTTTAGAGATCTAAGAAGACGCTTGTAAAATAAAGAAAATATAGTTTTGAATTTTGTAAAAATAATTAAATTTAAAAATTGTCCGAGTTAATAATATATACCTGGAGATATGAGAGTATATTTTCAAATTCTACATAAAGTGGAAGAACATTACAAATTTTTAGAAATTACTGAATTTAAGTTTTGGATTGAATCCTTTAGAACTCACCTTCAATCTATAGCTCAACTCAATCCGTAACATCTTAAAGCCTAACCCAACCCAACCCACGACCCATGAGTCACACTCACATCAACAGCCATATAAGAAACCCATGGCTCGACCAACAAAAAACTATATATATTAACCCTCAAGCAAATCCTTTCAGCACCATCTTAGATAATCTATTCCAAATCGCATTTCATCTCTTATTCCATTTGATAAACACATATCTAGGGTATCACTTTACATTTACAATCAAATACTTTTACCCAAAAAAAGGAGAAATATTTATTACACTTATCATGTACATAGCCAATGAAATGGAGACTAAACACATTTTGGAATAGATGATCCAAATTGTTTTTGCCTCCTAACTCCACGGAGACAAAGAATACTAGAAAAGGAAATCAAAAAACAAAGAAACACCATCAAATACATTAATAAAGTGCCTAATAACAAGTAAGCATGTGTAACTACAAAAAGTTATAATCTATTGCTAATCACATATAGAGATATATATCATCTGTACAACAGGCATTCATATGCAAATTACAAGCCAAGAGAAAACAAAGTCTAAGAAAAATGGAACATCTGAATGGTGGAAAACAATTATATGGCAATGCATATCTATGGTATCAACACTTGAATCCATGGCAGATGGACAAAAAGATTATCAGCGCCAAAGCTACGAAAATACCGAACACAATAAGCTTAATCTTCATATTCTGAACCCACATTTTTTGCCTCATCTTCGTCCCTTGTGTCCTAAAATCCTGTGCCTGAATAATCCATCATGAAAACATAAGTAGTATGAACCACTTCTACGAATGTAGGAAGATAAATAATAACTTTCTTCTCATTTTTCGTCACATTCTTTTTTTCAAAAGAGGGGGAAAATGTGAAATTATCACCCTCCTAGTAACTGAAAATGTGGCTTTTTTTGGATTTGTTTTGCAAAAATATGTTTCTGGAGTGGGTTGAGGACATGTGATGGAAGTTTGTTTATGTTTTAATGGGTGGTAGGAAGAATTACTTTTCGAAAGTGAAATAGTGTCTAGTTTTGTTATTGGAATGAGATTTAGCGTACTTCTTTATGCTTAATGGGGAGAAATTTTAATCTAAAATTGATTAAAATATATAATTGTAAGTATAATACGCATATATATAAGTGATTGGGGAATGTGATAGTAGTTTTTTTCAAATATGGATTAAATAACACTACAAAAAAATAGAACAAGAGTAACAAAAAATTGTATGACAATATAAATATTATTACTAATAATATGTATTAAGTGACAATAACTTTCATCTTGTCACTAATTATATCTTTTAGATGACAATAACTTTTGTATTTTCACTATATAACTCATTAGTAACAAAAAGTAGTAATGTAAATTTTCACTATAGACAATTAATAACACATTTATACTGACAATCTAGTGACAATAAAAATTGTCACTACAATTTGGTAATAAAATTTTTATTGTCACTAGATAGTCACTATACATGTGTCACTAATTATCAATACTGACAATATAAATACATTATTGTCACATTTAGTTTGTTAAAATCATTTTTTATGACAAAACATAATTCTTTGTCACTTTTTCTATAAAATTAGTAACAATTTTTACGTTGTCACTCAATTTTTTGTCACTCATACTATATTTTTTTGGTAGTGTAAGAGGGATATTTTGGGAAATGGCCAACATGTGATTTCCTACCGAAAGAATATGTATATTTGGTTTTCTTTACCAGTATTAGGGGGTGCAAAAGAGTCAAACCTGCTCTTGAGCCAAGCTTGAGCTAACTCAACTCAAGCTCATAACAGCTCAAGCTCGAGCTTTACCTTGAGCTAAGCTCAAGCCGTTTGTATCTAGGCTCGACACTCACGAGCTTGTATATTTCTTTTAAGCAACCAAATATGATTATTGTATATTATTTGTATTTGAGTTTGGTGGAATAGCGATTATTCATATGTAGGATGATCACTTTGTGGATTTCCCGAAAACCTTCTTCCTCCAAAACAGACACCCATGTCCGGAAAAGGTTTTCTTTGAGAAAAACGCATCAGGGAAACACTACCAAACATCGGACTTCTTCCAAAGAAACTAGTGGCGATTAGAAAATTTAGTGACTTTGACAGGCCTTTCTGCTATGTTTAATACATGGAAAATTATGCATTGATGAATCCGACTAACCTGGGATCGGAGATTCTCGGTTTTGTCAACAAGAAGTTCGATCTTCTCTCCTCGATCAAGAACCTAGAGAGGAGAAAAATATGGTTAACAAGAATAAACCCAAGCTTTCAGTAGCTAGGGGATGCCGGAAACACTACAAGAAAGAAGAAATAGTGACAATGTATTGAGTGACAATGCAAAATTGGCCACTGACTAAATACAAATGTATGTCAAAAATAATTTTTTTTTGTCACATATCAGAGTGACAATTTTTATGTTACTAGATTGTCATCATACATGTGTTACTAACTGTTAATGGTGGCAACTTAAAACTCTAATCTTTGTCAAAATTAAACTATAGTGTGTACTGTCACTTAAAAAGTATCATGGTGACAAAATAAAAATTATTGTCACTTAACATATATTCTTATCATCACTTAATTTTTCATCACTAATATTATATACTAACAATTGCAACACACTTGATACATCTGCCTAAATATTCTATTTACAAAATTAAAAATACTTATTCTTTTTAATAATGATAATGTTTTAACTTTTAACTACTAAATTCCTTTAGTTGAATTACACGATCAAATGATACATTAATTTGGGGCGCATAAAGTTGCAAAGAAAAGAAATCCTAATTGAAGGAAAAAAATAGAATAGAAAAATGAAAATTAAAAAAAAAAAAAAAGAAATGTCCAAGAAAATTATTTTATCATTATTGTTTACAACTACTTTGTCTTTTTTTCTTTTTTTGAAGTAATGTTACTTTTGTGCAATCATATAAAAACACAACAAAATAATTACTGAGTGCACAAGTGCTCCTACTTTATATATAGTATAGATATAAATTTCTGGGTCCCAAAACGTTTGTACCTTTTCAATATTTTCCATCATCACACCCTTTACTTCATTAACTTGAGCCTTAACCTTAGCAAGTTTGCTAATTTCTTCAGGATGATCGACACAATATTGCATTTGCTCTTTCAGTTTGGGTCTGCAATTCAATGAACAATTCGGTAATACCCCAAAAAATTAAAAGAAAGCATTAACCAAAACGAAAAACGATACCTACCCAAATTCTCGTTTGAGACTATTCGGACCTGCAGTTGCAGCTTTGCCTCCGCCATATCTCTTGTTAAAATCATCCTTAATACGCTCCAGAAAGGCAATGGGAATTTGCCTACCGGCAGATTCAACTGCAACAACACAATAGGCTGCAAAATGCAGCACAAAGTGGTTGAGTGCAAGCAGAGGAATGAAAAAGGCACAACGATACAAAATAATTGAAAAAGGCACAACGATACAAAATAATTGATAAATCAATATATCAATCTGCTGCTAAGATTATCAAGAGTAAATCCTATTCTCTGCGATTTTGTTCACTCTGATGGAAGAATAAGATTACATAATGTTTGATGTAAAATAAAACTTAATTCACTATAAGAAAATACGACATGAGTAACAAAAAATTGTGTGATCCTATAAAGATTGTCACAATAACATGCATTAAATCACATTGACTTTTATTTGGTCACTAATAATATGTTTTTGGTGAGAATAATTTTGGTATTACCATTATATAGCTCAATAGTGATAAACAGCGGTGTGTTTTTAAATTGTGACTACAAACAATTAATGACACATGTATAATGATAATTTAATAACAACAAAAATTGTTATCACAATTCGGTGACAAGATTTTATTTGTCCCTATGTAATCACTATACATGTGTCACTAATTGTTAATAACTTATAATATAAGCACATTTTGTCACTATTAAGTTTGTTAAAATCATTTTTTTTTGACAAAGTATGAACTTATGTCACTTTGTATGCAGAATTAGTGAGAATTTTCACACTACCACTCAATATTTTGTAGAAATTGGTGATCTATAAACACCGACTATTAATATATTACTCACAATTCATCATATTCGTTTGCTAAAAATTAAAGGCACTATATACTCCATAACATATTCAAACTATTTTTTGTTGCAATGTATTTTACCAGTTTATCATTAGATACTGACAAGATGTTCTTTTTATAGAAACAATAAACTATCAGTCACTTACCTAATTGTTTGATGTAAAAGAATATGCTAAAACCTAAGTTCCCTCCATTCACCAATGTCCAATAAGTGTCACACTTAATTTTTGCCAGTTATTCTTAGTCAGGAAATAACTAATATACAACAAAGGAAAGTCCTTAAAGAGAATATAATAGGAAAGTTCATCATTTTGAAAGTCACACTTAAAAATATATATATATATATATAATACAAAATAAAATCAAATAAAACGGGAAAATATATCGAAGATGGAAAGATGCGCATCTCATTGTTTGATGGAAGAATCTAATTAACCAACTTTTCCATTTCAAAAATGCGGACCCTAGTCGAAAGCCCATATTTTTCCAAGTATTCCCATTGAGCATGTTTCAAATGGCTCCCGAATTGTACTTTTATGTTGAGGGGACTCCATGATTTATAGAACTCTTCATCTACCTTTTTCGACCAAAAAATAGTCTTCTATATATGATGAAAAACCAAATGGCAGAACTATATCCTACATAGTGGCCAAACCTCATGCAGCTATTGTCCCGCCATTATGCATCCATTGCAGGGTTTCGTCATAAAAAGACACTTTGAAAATGAGCGAGGGGACCAGTACCTCAGCTAGCTCAAATCTCAAGTCTCTCAATATCTGCAACACTAGGTATCATCATAGCCTCCAATCCAAGGGGCTCAAGAAGAGTCACAAGAATTAAAGATCGTCATAACCATATCATTCTTAGAAGATCCTATTGCAATCAAATCATTCATGTGGTTGGATCCAAGTGGGATTGTCAATACAACAACGGTTGTTGATTTCCCAAGAATTAACACTCCATGACCCCCTATCCATCCCTAATTCTGATTTCAAGAAAGACAAACATACCTCATCAGGAAATGTAGCACGAAAGCATTATGCATTTACGAGTTTGTAAATTTAGCTAAAAGAGAGACGAATTCACGTAAATCAAGCAAAACGATAACCGAATAAACAGATCAAACCAAAAAATTAGCATCCCAAATTACCAGAAAAATAAAATTAAACCAATCACCCAAAAATATAGGAATAAAATTAATAAAATATAAGAGCATACTGAATCCATTTTCCACAAGGAAATTGAAGGTGTGCCCATCGCAATTGTAAGTGAATTTGTTACTTGAAGCAGGCAGCTTTTGCAAACATTGAGAAGCAATAGAGGTGAAATTGCCCGTGAACTCTGTATACTCTGCCAAAATTACCGTGCCTCTCGCCACAAAACTGTAGATCAACGTCTGCTGACCCATAATACGCAAATTCTCTTTTCGTTAATAAAAACCCAGAACCCAAAAATACATAAATGGAGAAAAAGAAATGAGAAACGAGTTGAAGATGGAAAAAGAGGAAATGGGTTTGTGGTAATGGAAGAGAAAATGAAGGTGGAGAGGATGAATGGAGAGGAGAAACTGGGGGAAGAGAGATGGAAGGTATGGAGTTGTAAACGTTGAAATTGAATTGGGGGTGGTGAGGAAGTGATCGTCTACAATTGCATTTTCATGCAATTATTGTGAAGCATTTAAGTTGGAGCAAGGGTATGGATGAAAAATGAAATAATTTAAATTATAGTATTATATGTATACTATTATCTAATCTCTTAAAAAAAAAAAAAGAAAAAAAGTATAATACTATATGGGGCATGTCTATAGTGAGGTTTTATTGTACTTTACTCACATAAGGTATCCTTTAAATAAATGACA